>VOQJ01003697.1:33866-63697 GCA_015052665.1 Apistogramma diplotaenia
ACATCTGGAACTAAAAAACCAAAAAAACTTAAAAAAAAAAGAAAATTAAACCCTGACAAACACAAAAAAAAAAAAAAACAACTGCAACAAGTGCTGCAGATAAATACTAATTCAAAATAAAACATGCAGAATACTTTCTATTATGAAATTCTTAGTTACAAAAATGAAGAAAATGTAAATTTCATTGTGTTATTTTGCTGGATTGAGCAACTGTGGTTGTACCACAAAAACATCAATAGACAGTTTAATGTGAATAGAACAAACGTCTAAAACCTGCAGCTTTTAATGTAAATTACTATTAACACCATAATCTGCAATAATTCTGAGAACTGATAAATCTGAAAATTATGATCTCCTGTCACTATATAATATGCAAGCTGTGACATTAACAATGGAATCACCATTGAAAATTACAATAAATATACCAGATGCAGGATCGCTTTATTATTGTCTATTCTGATTGTAGAAGTCTGGCGTCTTTGTATTTTTCATTTCATGATACACCAAAGGTTTCCAGTTGGTTAAAGGTTTGAACTACAGGCAACCAGCTCAGCACAGTGACTCTTCTGCTATGAAGTCATCCTCTCATCATACACTGAGGAAAATAAGTATTTGACACACTGCAGAGTTTGCATGTTTTCCCACCTACAAAGAATGGAGAGCTCTGTAATTTTCATCATAGGTACACTTCAACTGTCAGAAACAGAAACAAAAAAAAAAGCAGAAAATAACATTGTATTTTTAATAATTCATTTGCATTTTATTGCATGAAATAAGTATTTGATCACCTACCAACCAGCAAGAATTCTGGCTCTCACAGACCTTTAAGAAGCCCTCCTACTCTGCACTCTTTACCTCATTACACTCCAGCCTCTCTTACCATGGCCGAGACCAAAGGGCAACATCCCAAAATCTTGTGGCATGTATCACAAGATTTTGGCCAACAACCTCCTTCCTTCAGTAAGAGCAGTGAAGATGGGTTGTGGCTGGGTCTTCCAGCATGACAATGACCTGAAACACACAGACAGGGGAGCTAAGAAGCGGCATTTCAAGGTCCTGGAGTGGCCAAACCAGTCTCCAGACCTGAACCCGATAGAAGATCTCTGGAGGGAGCTGAAACTCAATGTTGCCCAGCGACAGCTTTGAAACCTGAAAGATCTGGAGAAGATCTAAATGGAGTGGGCCAAATTTTTAATTTAACAGGAATAAACCTCTGGCAGAACCAGGCTCAGGGAGGGACAGCCATCTCTAATTACCTTACAATACAAAGCTCTTTGAGGCAAATGTTTTTTGTGATTTGGTGCTAATTGATTTGAATTAGGTGGAGACCCTGTATGTGAGGAGAAGGATTTTTAATGAAGAGAAGCCAGTACAGGAGAAATATGCTCTTTCTAGTCTCCGTCACTACTCTCAGCTGAAGGCTTTTAGGCAGCCTGATAATAATGAATTACAAGAGTCCAGCCTAGACACAATAAATGCATGAACTGTTTTTTCAGCATCACTCTCAGACAGGATGTTTCTAATTTTAGAAATATTGTGCAAATGCAAGAAAGCAGCCCTATGTAGTTGTTTAATGTACACATTGAAGGACATATCCTGCTCAAAAATGACTCCCAAGATTCCTCACAATTTTACTGGACACCAAGGTAATGCCATCCAGACAGAAAGCAGTTAGACACCATGTTTCTAAGGCCAAGAACAATAACAATAACTTCAGTTATATTTTATAAACTATAGATGTGGGAAATTCCCTCAGGACCCTTTTGAGCTTTTATGCATTTATATGTGCAATTCAGACACTTTTTTTCTCATTTATACATGTTTGAGCTCCACTTAGACCATAGGTGTAGACCAAAGAATTTTCCACATGAAGTCTAAATATTGGTTTTATTCTCTTCCAGATTTTTAGGACACGGTACACTTGATTATGTGCACTTCTCTCAGGGGGACGCCTGAGAAAGGCAGAGGCTGTAGGGCAGGGAACCCCAATCCCAGTCCTCGAGGGCCGGTGTCCTGCAGCTTTTGGATGCAACCCTGCTGCAACACACCTGAATCAAATGGCTGGATCAACTCCTCAGTATGCAGTTAAGTTCTCCACAGTCCTGCTAATGACTTAATTGTTTGATTCAGGTGTGTTTAAGCAGGGTTGCACCCAAAAGCTGCAGGACACCGGCCCTCGAGGACTGGGATTAAGTATCCCTACAGTGTAGGGACTCACAGAGCTGGGTGTTTATTATTTTTATCATTATTAAGCCATCAAGTTTAGCACTGCTGTTTTTAATCAAAGGAGCTGAAGCTACATTTACATTGCAAGCTGTAGACTCTGAAATATATTGAAAATTACAGCATTAAACTCAAACGTTCCTCAAAAAATGAAGGGTTTCCAAAAATGCTGATCCCTGTAGACACAAATGCCCATTAGTTCATGAGGCAATACCCTCAAGGCTGTTATTCGCTTGCTTAATCACCATACTTTCACATACTGACACTGTGTCTCATAATAACACCACAGCAGGATTTCATGATACTGTTGCATCATCGCACATTCAAGCTTATGTGAGAAACCCTTCTTTTACTCATTAACTGTAAAGAAAGTAAGAATAACCAGTTTGTCTGCCTGTACATGTCAATGAATGAGTGGAGTGGAACCCACCGGGAAAGAGGAAGGTAGCTCAGTGTCACATCCAAATGCTGTCTCTGAAAGATAGATGCCCTGCCCCACCTTTAAGCAGATGGGACCACACAAGTTGCCTCTCCTGTCAGCTAAGAACAACTAGTTCATCAAGACGTCCCTGTGATCAACAAGCACGGATCTTTAAAGCTGTTAACTGACAAGAATCAATCATTTCAAGACTGAGCTGCACAGAAAACAACTGAGGAATCAGTTCCTTCTTCTGTGGAGACGTGGAGGACGACTGGAGAGAAAAAGAAACAAAAACTCGTGAAGAATTTGTTTCCCAGCATTCTTTTATTCATTCAAATAGTTGAAAAATATATTTTCACATAGGCACTCAAATAAATATTTTACAATTCATTAGCCAGCGCCACTGCTGTAGCGTACAAATGATATCAAAGAAAACACACACACACACACAACACAGGAAAACAAAATAGAGACAAAATAAAGACACTTTTAAAAACAGTGCATTTTCCAGTGCTGTCGTCATGACTGCAGTAGTAAATGTTCTAAAAAGAAATACCAGCCTTGGAGTGTAACAGTGTAACAGTGATTGTTTTGTTCTTTTTACGCTCAATTCTGGACCCACAGATTGTAGTCGTGCCATTACAGTACACACAGGTAAGGCAAACCTGATTGAATAATGCAAAAAAATAATACAAACCACCAAAATATACAACTCTCCCAAAGTACACTGAGTTAAAAAAAAAGAAAATAGGTAGCTGGAACACATTAAACTGCCCCTCTCAAAGCACAGAAAAAAACAACAACCAAAGTATAGAATAATAATACCCTTACAATAATACCCTCACAATTTTATGGCTGCCTTTATGATAAAAGGATTGACAGCTGATAACAGATATCTGTTATCAGCTGATGGATCTTCCAGCTCATCGCTGAGTGTCATCTTAAGTGCTACTGGTTACAGTGAATTCACTGTCACGAGTACCCATTAAAGGTCATTTCATCAAAATTAAATATAATCAAAGAGATCAGATTTTTCTCTCACTGAGCACATATCATCCACCATATCAAAACCACCAAGAGGTAAAATAAATAGCAGGAAATATCTTCTTACAATGTTCTGTTTTGTCCACATAAACACTGCTGCTGCATGATGGAGGCGTGGCAGCCTCCCCCAGCAGGACAACGCACCCTGCCCTGGTGTGATTAGCCTGTTTCTCCATGATTTGGGGTGATTTTACAGCAGTGATTTTAGATACCAGCTTTGGCAGCTTTGTAGGGCAACTGAAGCTTTTCAAGCTCCGGAGACGACTACGACCTGGATGACTGAGAACCTACACAGACATTCAGTAATTGACGTAGTTTTTTCTCCAAGTTTTGCACTCCAAAGACCAAAAAAATAAATAAATAAATAAAAATACAGCAAATACTACAGAGTGGTAATTCACAATACCCGAATGGTAATTTCCAGTTTCCGCAGCCTCACTTTTTATCAAGAAATTTCATACAAGAAATCAAGGCCAAAAAAAAAATCACTGTTCACACAGAGTAAGTAAGAGTCAAAAGAATGCCTATTGATTTTTTTTAACAATACTTCTGTACAAAAGCTACAATCGTAAACAACCATGAGAAAACCTGTTTATCACCCAAATTTCCACAAATACAAAACAAAAAAATCCACAATTTCATGCAGTGATCCAATGGAGCAGACATTCGGATACCTTCCCAACACAATTTAGGCCTACGGGAAATTTTGAACCAACATTTTAGAAAATGTTGTCCATTATCATAATCAAACAAGCAAAAGTGTTGAATCTCTCCAGCAGAGAGGTTCACAGCCAATTTTAAGGTGCATTTAAGCTGATCTGAGGACACCTAGTGGCCCAACATTTTATTGACACGATTTACATTCGCTTAAATCGATCAAATGTCTAAAGTATCCACACATTCTCCTTTAATGCATGCAATGGCTGGGATGATGTGATCATATATTTTTATTTGTACAGTTAAACTACAGTGAAGAGTGTGAGATGTGTCTTACTCAGGCTGTGCAGCTGCTCTAACCCTTAACACAGACTTCAAATTGCTATTCTGCAAGTGGCATGCACAAGGTGAGCATGTACGCCCAGGTAGGTTTCCTGACTACTGTCCAATATCCCGGAAAGACGCAGCGAAAGCCACAAACCACCCATTACAGCCCCTAATTTCTACAGCGAGTACTCAGAAGTACTTTGTCATTAGTGCTTGACAAAGTCACAAAAATATGGTTGTTGTGATTAGTGTCGTGTTTTTAGTGGGCATCACGTTACAGTTAAATGAGGACTTTCCCTTAGCTTCTGCTGGTCTGCGTCAGACATGACTGGCTGTGTCTGTAGTGCATGATGTACACAGCCGTCTGATGCCACCAGTAAAACATAACCACCACGAGTATGTGCCACACCTGGTGGCTGGCACCCAGGTAGTTCAGCTGACCTAGAAGGAGAGAAAAGAAACATACTGTAGCAAGTCTAATGTATGTATTAATTGTTACAATGTAACAAGGTAGCCAGTGAGGAAGACAAATCCAGGGCATACAATCAGACTGTTCCGCTTAAGCGCCGCGGTGCATTGTAAACAGAATCAAATCAATCCAAATTAGAAAATGAATGAACAGAGCCTGTTATGGCTCAGAGGGACACATGAATAGACTGGTGTTATGTTTGTTTTAATACAGCAGCTGCGCTTTAATCCGCAGATGAAGACCAAACCATTGTTTTCAAGGACAGAGCAGAGGAATGGAATTATGAGCTTCATTTAAAGGAGCGAGCACACTGCGGGATCTCAGCGGTCATATAACTTTATTGCAAGCCACACTGTGCGTAATAAAACTTGGGCAGGTCTTCAGGAATATTTCTACACTGTACTCCAACAAGACGAGTCCCTCTTAGGTTCGTCATGATAAAACAAATAAATTCCTGCTGCAACGAACCAAATTTTCTTCTTTGCTGGAACAAAAAACGTTTTGTTTTGCGCGCACATTTAAGGTCGTACCAGTGTCCGTTGATCAGTGTGTCATTTCATGCTGCGTTCCTGTTCTACTGGTTGGTTTGTTGACACAGATTTAGCAGAGGTCACACTGTGAGATGTCATCTTACATTCCTGATACTACCAGATTACTTCCTCTTAGGCTTTATTTGGTCACAAAACGGTTAAGACCAACTTTAACTTTAACCCCGTCACTCTGGACCGAAGATCCACTCGTTTAGAGCTGCTCATTTCACCAGTCTCTCATTACTCTAACTTTCAGCCAAAATCATACAGACACAAATGCTACCGTGGAAAACTCACCAGGGAAATATCGCTCAGGGATTTTGGTGACGTAGAACAGAAAGGCAGATCCAGCAATCAGGTACATTACTACAACTCGAGGCAGAAACAGCTGAAACAGAGAGATTCAAGTGAACAGAAATATAATCACTGAGGAAACAGCTTTTAATAAAGCTCCAAAACAGTAGATATACTGATTTCCTGTTTCCTCACCTGTACAACATCGGAGGTGAAACCCCCATTGAGCCAGACCCAGTGGCAGGCAGGAACCGTGCCAACTCCTGCCACGCAGCAGAAGATTGTCATCCGTATCCACCGCCAGTCATTGCTGAGGTAACGAGGGTGGACCTGAGCGCTGAAGACGGCCAGGATCAGGGACAGCACGGTCAGCAGGTAGACCTGCCGCCAAAACTGCAACCAGGGAGAGCAACAGATCACATCACATTACGATCTCAAATAATGACACACACTATACATGACAAAGATGACAAAAACAACAAAACCACTTAAAAGGGAACAACCCGCCGGTAATGTTTTCTCTTACAGCATTACAGTAGAAAGCGTAGAAGATCCCGGGTACATAGCAGCCCAGGATGCCAACAGAAATGCCCGCATAGTCCAGCGACAGCCAGCGGCGGCAGGTCTTCTCCGATCGGTGGCACGAGAACAGGTGATACCCCACTGAACATAACATGCAAACCTGGGAGCGAAGCACACAGCATCATCACACACAGATAATATCCAAGTTCTTCTACAATGTTTTTATGTTTAGAGAATTTTTATGCATGTCATTGTTGACATTGAGGATACAAAAAAAGGTGTTTCAAAATGAGAGGTAAGACAGCATACAGAACACCTACGGAAGAATCACACCGACTAGTTATTCACTATATTAAAAGGTTTTAAAATCCATTATGAGGCGACCAGAAACCTACAACACCACAAACACCGCACAGCTAACATTTAAAAGTCCATGTTCTGCCAACGGGAACTAAAATTTCACAGGTACTTGTAATCTACACACCTGGGAAGGTGGAGCTGACCTGAGTTCATCTGTAGCAAGAAATGTAAAACCTATATTAATCAGTTTTCCAAGCGACACCATGATGCTTCAGTCAGACTTGTGGAAACAACTTTAAAAGCACATATCTACAAACTACCAATTACTTCATACTGGAAGATGATAAACTACAGCAACAGCACTCTGAGGAGGAATCTAGCCTGGTGAACTAAAGCTGCTTAAAAAAAAAAAGTAGTTCAAACTACTGAAAGAGAAAAAAGTATTTGGAAACACAAACACCACATGCCAGGGAAAAAAAAAAATTATCACAAAAAAAAAATGCCCACTTGTTGACAGGTCAGCCATAAACCACAATAAATAAATAAATATAAAATAAAATATTCATGGGAAAAGTGCAAGAAATGTGAGCTTTGGCTTTTGCACTGAGCAATGTCCCACTGCCTGATGAATACGCCGCCTGGGCATGCCTTCACAGGAGTCAACCTGGATTTATTGTCCTGCATTAAATTCCTGCACAACCTTTGCCTTAGTGGGTGGTGTCATCGTCTGCCTTCATACTTGCGGGCTGACGATGAGTGAAGCTGAGCTGATTGTGTTAGACTTGGAGCAAATAAATATAGAACGGTCTTCACTTTTACTGAATGCAAGAAAGAGAAAAGACTTTAGAAGCATCACAGGCTATAGACTGTTCATCAGGGCTATAACAATGGCATATGTATACAGTCAAAGATATACAGTAACAACCTATGACTTCTGTTTAATGCATGTACTAATCAATATACTCTGAGTTTACTACCAAGTGGACCAATCGTCACTATTGTGAATATGTAGGTACGGACAAGATATGAGTTTGTCAGAGGAAAAGCTCAGGCTGACTGCTTTCCAGACAAAGTTAGAGAGGTGAGGCTGAGATGGTTTACACGTGTGCAGAGGAGGGATAGTGGCTATATTGGGCAAATGCTGTTGAATATAGAGCTGTCAGGTAGGTGGAAAAGAGGAAGACCACAGAGAAGGTTTGTGGATGTAGTGAAGTCGGATATGCAGAGGGTTGGCGGAACAGAGGAGGATGATCGGGACCGGGTGAGATAAGCTGTGGCGACACCTAAAGGGGTCCGCTGAAAGTAAAAGAAGCTCAAAAGTGCAGTTTTAGTGAATAACTATAAAAATAATTACAAAAACCAATTGAACTACTGAAGTTCTATGAAAACATGAATGTAGCCAAACTACTAACAGTCTACTAGATTACGCAGCAGTCATTTCGCTGTTTAAACAACAACCAAAGAGTCTCCCTGTGTCCACCCACCTTTCTTTAGTGTGCATTTTCAGCATGACAAATGTCTCTTGAGGTGCAGCTCACATATGTTTTGCAGTAATAATGAAGATAAAGGGCAGCACGAGAACCAGCTTTTCAGGTCGCACACATACATACACTGTACCTGAAAGCAGAAGAGTCCTATAGCGTAGATGACGTAGTCTTCTCTGTTCGCTCCCGAGGCCGGCAGGACAGACAAGAGGTCGTTGACGCCCAGAGAGAAGAACAGCAGGAAACCCAAAAGGTGGCTCCAGATATTCACCGTCTCATTGGACAAAATAAAAATACTGCAAAAGAAACAAAGAAAGATACCATAAGGTGCAGGATATTTGCATATTCACGATTTATGTGAAAAGCTATTCCTTTATTCACCCCATTTTTTCCCATGGCCTGTAATGCTATTTATTTATATCCACAACCATTAATGGTGACACCATTAATGTTTACTACCCGTCAATACAAGCCAATGGCTTTTTTCCACTGAATGATACAGTCAGATGTTGTTTGGTAAAATAGAAAAAGGAAAAAACTTATCCAAAACTTAAGCAGACTGGAATTTCTGGAAAGAGACATGAATACTCACATTTTTGTTGTTGTTGCTTTAAGCACAAAGCAACAGAAAGCAGACGTTTTGATTTTTTACAGCCCAATTCTACAAAGCTTGGAAAATCAAAGGGTACAAATAGCACTGCAGGCCAGAGGTGAAATACATAAATTTGATACTGTAGTACTTCCATCACCTCTTCAGGCAGAGTTTGGAGGGCAGGTGAGCCCTGTAACCATCTGTGATGTAGGGGTTTTCTTTGAGGAACATGGGGATTTGTTCGTAGGTGTACAGTCTTATCCTCTGGGGTATCAGCACCGGCCAGTGCTGATAACTGCCCAACTCTATGTAGTGGGCAGTCTTCAGCAACTTCTGGGGCATCTTCAGCAGCATCTTACTCAGGGCTCTTCTGGCGCTGTAAGGCAAGCTGGGGGAGGCTAAGGCTGCATAAGGAGAGAAGAAAAGGCAGAATTTGTAGGTTCGCATGCAAAGAGGGTGAAAACAAGTCCTGCTCCATCTGAAATCAGTGCAGACATAATTATATCTGCAGGATCAGGGTAACTGTCGTTTGTGTAACTATTCCTAAGCTATTCGTCTCCTTTACCTCCTTAAATGCCCTTACAGCTCTTCATTTTCATCCACAGGCTTTCCACGTCTCTTTCGGTTTTTAATAAACCTTCTTAAACACCAAACTAACCAGACGTCAAACGGTTTGTTATTGTCGGGCCACACCAGCTAACGTCAGTGCTAGTCCGCTAAAGTGACGTAAAACAGGGTTACAGAACTCACCATTAGTCCCACTCCACCTTTCGACGTCCCAGTTCACATAATTCAGCCATATCTGTATGGCTTTCAAACTGACACGACAGTAAAATATCACATTTTAGTTTATGTACACACACAAGCTAGCAAAACCTGTCTTTCTTCTTTTGGACGTTGATGGAGAACATGAGACGGCACGTTGCTGCCACCAGCTGGTGACTATCCAGAATTGCACCTCGAAAAACAATAACAAAATACAAACGTACTACTGATGACAAAATGAATGGCCCGACCTGTGAAACTTAAAGTTTTTGACTCTTTAAAGACCAAGAAAAACTCCACTTTTCCACTTTTGAAGCCAGACTGGCCATAGTCTTGGCCATGAAGACGCTGCTTATGTTTGGAGGAAGAGGCACACATCCCATCCACACAATAACATGATGGTGGGTGCATTATGCTCTCTGTGTGCTGCAGTGGATCTGGAACTGAGATTTTTATCAAGGTTGAAAGAAAGAAAACCTCAAGCAGTTTGCAGCAAAACTAGGTCCAGGTTTTGTTTTGTCTTCCAACACGACAATGACCCAAAACATACATCACTCTCGATGAAGAACTACCCCCAGAACACCGAAGTGAATGTTACTGACAAGCCTGCACAATGCTCTGATTTGAATCTCGTTGGAAATCTGTGGGATGAACTGATAGAGAATGGGCTGGGATTGCTGAAAAATACAACAAACAACTGCAGGCATTTTATCAGCTTTTGGAAAATACTTTAAAAAAAATGTTTTTCATATGGGGGCTGATACTTGTATCCTTTATTTGTGCAAAATATCTCTTAATTTCTAATGTTAATTAATTTCCTGCAAGTCCCGTTCTCTATCAGAGCTGCATGTTCAGCTGTATCTTGTATTTCAGTGGTTTGAACACTTCCCAACAGAAATCACACCAAAGCTTTTGAAGACCATTTAATTATAATGCAGCTTGTTTATTTAATAAGTTTGACTTTTGACCACACCCCAAAAATGCTTTTGCTTTGACACAGGCGCTGTTGCACATTGTTTGAGCCGTATCAGCATGCTCTGAGAAATCAACAGCAAAAGGTTTTATGGAGTGATGAATAGAAATATGAAATGTCTGTCATGGTTTGGGGCTGCATTTCTGCCAGCAGTGATAGGGATCTTGTTAAAATTGATGCAATTATGAACTTAGAAAATGACAGTCAGCTTTTGATCCATCATGCAGTACTATCTGGAAAGTGTCTGATTGGCAGTGGCTTCATTTTTTTTCGCAATGATCCCAAACACAACGCCAATGAAAGCAACACACAATGGGACACTATCAGTCATGGATTGGCCTCACCAGGGCCAGGACCATGACTTGTGGGATCATCTAGACAGAGAACAGAACAAAAAGGACATTGAATGTCCTTAAAGAAGCCTGGAGAACTGGTCCTGGAGGCTACTTAAAGAAATTACAAGAAAGCTGCCAAAGATTCAGGCTCAAGACTTATGCACAGTACTGTATTTGGAAACTCTGGGATCTCCGCTAGAATCTGAGAAATAAATTAAAGCCCAGTTCGATTTAGTACTGCAACTCTTGGGGGAAAGATAACTGGACTGAGAAGCTTAAACAGAATAGAAACAGAATTCAAAATAAAAGTTGCTGAGACCTTTACTACGAAAATATTTTTCTCAATTAAATTGCACAAGCTTCCTCGTTTTTTAAATTAGTGCCTGATGATATAATGTAAAATCACTTCAATGTGCTATATTCTTTCTTATACTATCATGTAGCGTAAACTCTTAATTATTGTTAGCTGTTTATAAACATTTTATAAACTGATAATTATCGTGAATATGTTACATTTTATAATTATTTAAAAAAAACGGGGATTAGTTTAAACATAAAACGTATTAACTTTTTTATAGCCTTGTCACTTGAAGCAGTCACGTTTTAGTTTGAAAGATCCCGGAAGTACAGTGGGAGGGAGTTCTCCTCTCTTCTTATTGCCGATGGTTTGACGGTGTAAGCACGCCGCTGTGCGCCCTGCCCCTTTCATTTCATTATCAGTATGCGGCTTCAAGGAGAAAATACCAAATGTCTTCTCACACCACTGACCCAACATGTGAGCAGGGCTGAAGCTGTGAAGATGAAGGGATATCTTTAACCGATTTCCTTTATTTCATTTTATAATTCCCAAACTCATTGTTGATATGTAGGCTGAAGCACAGGTTATGGATCGCATATGGATATGCTGCAAAATCCTACTTCTTGTTATTGTTTCTGTGAGTTCATCGTCGCAGGAGGAAGACGACGCTTCTTGCGATGGGGCGTTTGATATTTATTTTGTTTTAGACAGGTGAGTTATGAAGGCAGACTGTTTAACGCGTACAATCGTTTATTTATTTAATCCCTGTTATCTCAGCGCAGACTGCTACTCAGTCCTCTCCATGTATGGCTGTTCTGCTAGACTGCAGGAGCGACCAGAAAGTTCACTTTTATTATGTTGTTATTCCCAGCAATGACACACCGACCTGTTCCTGCTTATTCTGTGTCCCGCATGCACCGACAGACTAAACGGACCCTTCACCTCTTGCTTACTTTATCCTTCTGCGTGTAGTAATACAATATGAAATTTTGTCAGTTTTAATTGTACATCGGTCTGCAGTGTTGTCTGATTATTGTGAGAACGTCTTGAGCCTCATTTTTCTACAGTTTTTCGAACTAAGCTTTCTGCCGGTTTTTCTTTGGACATTGGTTGTATTTTCACGCATTTTAAGTCCTTTTACCTGAGCATTTTCAGAGGATGTTTTGTTTGTTTGTTTTAAGCCACTCAACACTGTCTTGAACCATTCAAACATAAAAAGGCACCCAATTCAAGGGAAGAACCAGGGTTACGTCTTCACATAGCAGACAACTTAGTAAAGAACTCATTTTAAATCGTATCTTCGGTCACTTTGGTTTTAAATTGTGTTTTTAGACAATTTATTACTAGCAGCCTATAGCAAAAACACATAATTTCTCCCTATTTCTTAATTTGAATCAACAAAAAAAAACAAACAAGGTGATTACCAAAGAGCTGTTAGCTGAAAACTTGAGATGCCCCAACAATGCGTCCATAAATTTTTTTTAGGAAACTGGACTAGTGGAAGACATAAACAGAAGTGGCCCAAATAATATTTAGATGAGCAGTATCTGAAAGTTATTTATATGAAAAACAGGGGGACAAAACAGCCAAGACAAAAACACAAAAACAGGTGACATGGCGTGAAATTGTTTGACTTAAATCATTATCAGTATGTACAGATGAGATCAGGAGAGAGGTAGAACAGTGAGTGTATACAGCCATCTGTAAAACACAGTGGAGACTCCATCATGGTTTGGGGCTGCATTCCAGCCAGTGGTGTTAGTGATCTTGCCAAAATTGATGGCATTATGAATGCAGAAGCGTACCATCAGGTTTTGATCTACTTGATTTTTACTAGTTTAACTTTTATTTCTGTTTGCATTCATTGTTCTACTCGGAGTATCACACACTAAATGTAGCATCAAAGCTATTTATGTGACATATACAGAAAACTTTAGAAAAATAATGCTTAAATTATTGATGGTTGTGAATCCTTGATGATTTTTTAGTTTTTAATTTTTCACTTGTTTCCGCAGGTCAGGCAGCGTGTATGGACACTGGGATGAGATCTATGGATTTGTGGAGCAGCTCACCAGCAGGTTTGTTAGGTGAGAACCTGCTTTGTTCCAGTTTTAATAGAGAACTAATGAATCTCCTCTCACCCTGTGTGTTAAGAAGCCCTGAAAAATAGTGTTAAACTTCATGTAGAGCATTTAAAAGAAGTTTTGAAACACAGAAGAAACCAGGGAAACACAAAGAGTCAGTAGTCAAACAGTAGTAGCTAGGACGAAAGTAGGGCATGCCTATTTCAGGCAGTAGACAGCATTCAAGGCCACCAACTGCTCCAAAACCCCTCTGGGCAATAGTGCTGAGGGTGTGTGTGTGTGTGTGTGTGTGATATCTTTAGGTTTAATAGCAGACTACTAAATATGAGCACCAAACAAGCAGCCAGATGTTGAAGGTGGTGCCAACCACAACAGGCAGTCCTATCCGCTTTCACACTAGAACAAGGCACAGGAATAGTGGGTCACTTCCCTCTCTCAAAACTCTCCCATGTTATTAATGTTTATTAACTGATGCCCTGTAATAAGCAGCTGCAGCCGTGTGGCTCATACTGCACTCCTTGTCTGTCATTGTGGCGTAACGTGGTCCTGGAGACACCCGCTGCAGCACACAGTGGTGTGTGTGTGTGTGTGCTCTGGCAGCCGCTTAACTCAGTCTCAGTGTGGACAGATTTTGTCAACACGGTACGAAGCTTTGCAGCTGGAAAAGCTACTGCAGCGCGTGCAAGGGGAAACTGTCTTACAGGTTGAGTTCAAAGTGAATTTCCAATTAAAAAATGGCTCCCCCACGAGTACTGTGTAAAAGAACAATGAGAGGGGGGTGTCAAGAAGTCTTTTCCCCTCCTCCCTCCACCAGCCATGCAATAAACCCTAACTGCTACCCTGTTTTATGTTGTGTATAATATTTCCAAAGATGGGTGTGGTGAGAGACCTCGTTGGCACTTGTGGCTGGTGAATAATGGCATCACAGGGTTGCCATAGCTTGATATTAATACGAGACTTGGTGTCTCCTTTGTCACCATCAGTGTGGTTTTGTGTGCGATGTCTTGTAAAATAATGTAATGCAATGCCATTTTTAATTGACTGTTACATTTTGTTTGAGAACAAGTGTATCGTGGTCGAGTTCATGTAAGCACACAAAAAGTCAGAAAGTGTTTGCGCTGATGCGAATGTGTTTTTAGTTTCAGCGAGTATGATTATGATGATACGGCCAAAAATGATACAAATATGTGTTTGTGTATGTTCTCAAGCTGTGTTTGTGTGTGTGTGTGTGTGTGTGTGTGTGTGTGTTTCAGCCCCAGGATGAGGGTTTCCTATATCGTCTTTTCATCTAGAGCTGTTGTAATTCTTCCACTAACTGGAGACAGGTACGCATTTCCCTTTTCCTTCTGATCTTTGTCCTCTCTATCTTTGATAACCCATCTTTCTCTTTCTCCTCCACTTCAGTCACGCAGTTTTTTTAAATTTTATTTGAATTGTCTGTGTTTTAGGTCTAAGATAGACGAAGGTCTGGAGAACTTAAGCCAAATCAAACCCGTCGGTGAAACATTCATGCACGAAGGTTTGAAAGCGGTAGGTGTGCCTATCCGATAGTGGAACTCGCTGCCTGCACTGTATTCCTTACAGACCTTTACCGTGTTTTCCTTTTCACTGAAACTTGCCCCTAAACAACGAGCTTAATTTTTTAATATAATCGAAATTTTTTGCCAGGTATCGCAGCAAATGATGTCACAATCTTCAACATCATCCAGCATTATCATAGTTCTAACTGATGGCAAGCTGGCCATCTACCCATTTGAACTGAGTGTACAAGAGGTAACACACACACACACACACACACACACACACATATTTACTAATCACTCAGTGGAAGATGATGTCGGTGAGGAGGTGGTTGGAGTTTGAGAAGCAGATTGTGTTAGAATGTCATATATGCTTCGTTTTCTGTAGATAAGAAGCCAAATTGTGGGTTAAGTGCATCACAAAGTTTATGAGTGCAGTGAAATCTCTTGGGGTGGGGGGTGGGAGGTCAGGAAGGGGCATCCTCTGCAAAAATCTGCCGAATCAGATATGCAGAGCCATCCACTGCGGGGTCCCCCTGGGAGCATCCGAAAGCAACTTAACTCTGATAGGATGGTGCTTGAGGGAACACACAAATGAACATATTTCTCAACATCATTAAGTCGAAAAGTTCAGTATGTTCTTTTTGTATTGTGTTGCATGACCTGAACAAGCAGGTTAGAGAAACAAAACCGCATTTGTGGTGAAATCTTAATCGTAATATAAACACACAGTTACACATTACTTTGATCTTTTGCAAGTCGTATTGTCTTCATGGATTTACAGTATGTCCGTAGAGACAGGGTTTAACTTTTCCCTCTTGTGGTTCCCAGGCTGACAGAGCCAGAGGGTTTGGAGCCAGAGTGTACTGTGTTGGGGTCATGGACTTTGACCATAAACAGGTAGGGTGGCTTAATATTCTACCTGTTCCACGCAGCCCTGGCAGAGAGAACTCGCTGTCTGTTACTGATACCATTTCGTGTTTAAGCACCTTTTATTTGTCTTTCTGTGTGTGTGTGTGTGTGTATGTGTCAGTGTGTGAAAGCTTCAATAGGCTGTTGTTTCTGGCCTGGATTTGTGAACACACCTTGACCCCTTTGGTGATCTGCTTGAGTCAATCCAAAATCCCCCTAAAGTGCTGAACAGCATGCAGCTGGCAGGGATTATTGCAGTTTGTGGTTCGTGCTGCATTTGTTTCGAGTAAAAACACTGACCACGTTTTCTGAGGCCGCTTATTTGAAGTTATTATTTGTCGGGATAGACTGGGATTTCTTCCCGTGCAAGTGGCTGAAAAAGAGCATTGTGTCGGGAAAGAAGGAGCAGGACAAAGTCTGCTCAGCACAAATTCTTCTCCTGACTGTAGTGACTGTAAGCAATGCAGAGGGAAAAAATAAAGCTGTTGTTCTGTTGTGGTTTTGTTTGCTGTACATAGCCAATAAGATTTACAGTCCAATGCAAACAATATTTCATGTTAATCTTCTGTTCTGAATCATTGCTACATTGTTTGTTTGTTTTTTGGTTAATGTTGCAGCAAACTGAATGACATTATGTATTAGTGTAATATAACCTAATAGGCATATTTATCTTCCTTACCTTTACATAACCTGTGATCTGTCTTCAGCTGATTTTATACCCGCTTGCTGACCGACAGTGCTCTGCGGTTCAGAGGAGGAAGTAATTACATCATTCTCTAATTAAATAAGGCCAGACAAACTTCCTGTTCTGCCATCGTTAAAGCGGCAGATGAAGGCCTCAGCCAGCTTCCTGAAGCTTTCATCTCCTACTGTAGCAGACTTTGCCTCCCTAAATGCTCAATCACAAGCCAAAAACCTCCCTGAGAGGCAGCAAGACATGAGCACAGAAATTTTAAGTACTTTGTGTATTTAAAAAAAATAAAAAATTGTGAAGCCCAATAATCTTTTCATGTTTCCATTTTGGTCATAGCTTGCTGAAATAGCAGACGGCACAGAGCAAGTCTTTCCAGTTTTGTCCGGCTTTCATGCACTCAGAGACATGGTGAACTCGGTGAGGTCACGCTGCACACGGCGACATGCAAAAACATTCACGTGCACGCTGTGGCAAAGTGAGGTCATGCAGCATGCTGTATCTCTGCATCACAGGTCCTGAAGCAAACGTGCTCTGAAGTGTTCACAATAGAGCCGTCGAGCGTTTGTGTGAATGGTAAGTTTCATCAAAAGAAACACCAACAAAGATATGGCATTACAAATTATGTTAATATGTAAACTTGATGTTCTAGCCATCCTAGCTGCTGCTGATGTCAGTCAGTCGGCTGCTCCACCACTTGGAATTGGGCTGGAATATTTAAAATAAATTAAGTAAATATATAAAATTACTGTGTAATTTTGAAGAGGCCCTTTTGGTTTCCTGATGCCTTTTTTTTGTAGTTTTAATGATATTTTAAGGTTTGTGGATAGAATTTTGTATTTGCAGTGACGCGTGATCCTCTCATTTTTCATAAAGCGCAGAGGTGTCGTCGAGTTTATGGAGACCAAGTTGATACTAATATCACGTAGTGAGCCACAGCGGGTCCTTTAGCAGGCCATTCCTGTCAACCCTGATCCAGCACCATCATCAGCTTAGATTTCTTTTTTCTGCTAGTAGTCCTAATTAATAAATATTAACACATTAGCATAGTAGACACCCATCAGGGATAACATTATGACCACTTACAGGTAAAGTGAATAAGCCTGATTATCTCCTCATCGTCAAGTTAGTCAAAATCAATGAATTATAAGCAAGAAAAATGGGAGCTAAATTGAAATGGCTAGACAACTGGGTCAGAGCATCTCCAAAACTGCAGCTCTTGTTGGGTGTTCTCAGTCTGCAGTGGTCAGTAACTATCCAACGATGGGGGTAAACCAGGGCCAAGGCTCACTGATGCACATGGGGAAGGAAGGTTGGCCCATGTGGTCCAATTCAACAAACTACTGTAACTCAAACTGCCAGAAAAGTTCATGTTAGTTTTGACAGAAATGTGTCAGAATACAAAGAAAATCAAAGTCTGTTGCATATGAAGCTAATTTTTTTAAGTATGATGGCACAGCTGAATAATCTACCTGATGTTTCACAGAATCTTTCAACGTGGTCCTGAGGGGAAGTGGCTTCAGTGGATCCAAGAGGATGGACAGTGTGCTCTGTTACCTCACCGTCAATCAAGTGACCCACAGTGAGTAAATGACACACTTATGAATCGCACAGCTGATAAAGTTGAAATTTGGATGCCAATGCTTAGGATTCACTGTTTGCCGTGCTAAAGGATGGAACCCACATCGCAGGTTCACCAAACACCGATACTGTAATGGACTCGGGGATTAACTCCTCTCTGGAGTGAAATGTGGTACAGTGTGCAGATCTCTGTGCTGCAGTGGAAAATTAGAGTCATGACATCCAGAAGCAAACAGTCGCTGCTTTTTATTGACTTGAGCCAGAGAACAGAGGAGATATTATGAGACTGAGCAGAGGGACGGACAAGACGTTCTGTCTCATTAGTCCTTTAGCAGGTCAATGGCATAGTGTGGATTTAGAGTCACTGAGAGGACATGAGGAAGATAACACATAGCTGAATCTGGCTCTCTTGTATTTACTTCTTTTACAATCAAATTTCAATGTTAAAGTTGACTTTATTCAGGCACTGAAAGCTAAATAAAAGCCAAACAGGTTAATGATTCTTCTGTTTGGTACATTTATCAACTTACTGTGCACACACCATTTATCTTTGCTAATTTGCAGCATGTAAAATTAGATGACGTGTCTGTGCTACAAGAAACCAAAGCAGAATATCACGCACCTTTATCCACCGTCGGAGGCTCTCAGAGCTCATCTTTGCCTCCTTTTCCTTTCAGCTGAAAAGCCAACAGCAGTCAAAGATGGCCATCTGCTCTGTCCAGCTCTTCGTCTACAAGAGGTTGGACAGTAAGTCTTTATGTCTTATAACTTTACAGATTACAATATTGTGTCACAGCAGAGAGTTCTTGCCATTCTTATTTGCAGAGAGTCACGTGCACGAGCTTGTTGAACATACACGCGGCTTGCCTTTAAAAGACGAAGAAAGATCCAGCTCTGTATGTTATTCAGTGGAGTTCCAACAGCAGCACCTCAGGACTTTTATGAATTTGGCTTTTAATTAAAAAGAAGCCAAACTGTAAAGAGTGCTAAGGCATTTCAGTGCTTATCTCTGTATATGTAGAGGGCCAAATACAAAGGATCCAGATACAGAGGCACAGAAAATGAACAAAAAGAGAACCTTTCATAGATGCACTGAAGTCTGAAGGGTAAGAAAAACTAAACAGGAATCCAAAAAGGGGCATGACAAGCACAAGGAAGGGAAAGCAGGCAAACAGATCATGTGATAACGAGGGGCGAGGCAAGACTGCGCGTGCACACACACACACACACACACACACACACATATGCACAGCTGAAACAAATGACGCTGGCAAAGGCGATCACAAAGCAGAAGAACAAACGTGCACAAACAGGATTGCAACTACATGCACGCACACACGCACAGCCCTCACTGTTGAAATAATCTCAGTTGGGTTTAAACTGAAGTTTAAAAAACATTCAAGAGCAAAAAAGAAAACTTATGAGTATGAATGGCAGTCACTTCCTATTGCAATGACTCAGTGTTCTTAATAATAAGCCCTTGGTGAATTTAATTAGTGCCTTGAGACTATAATTTAAATAAATGCATTTCCTTGCTTCATTTGATATTTTGAGAGTACCCCCCACATGCATGTTTTCTTTAACTATGGTCCTGACTGTAAAAGGCCTAGTTAACATCACACTGAGCTCAGAACAGCGGCTGCGTCTTTTTTTCAAGATGTTTTCTCTGATTCTTATGACTTCAGATCAGTTGAGGTGCTCGTCAGCTTAAACAATGGAAAGTCCTACATCTCCAGTCCCATCAGCATCTATGCCACAACATGCGTGAGTATCATTCATTTTCTATTACGTATAATGCTTTAAAGGAGACTGATAGGTTTGTGTTGAGTTGCATGCATATATACAATGTCAACAAGCAGCTAATATCTACAATATGTCAGGCTGTCTTCTGTCATATAATTAAGATGCAATGATTTTTTGTGTAATTAGAGGAAAGCGTGCTCGAGTAGCTCTGAGTAGGATATATTAATGTGAATGGCGTGTGCTTTCTGCAGTCAGATGGGACCTGGGTGCTGTGGCTGCTGTTGGCTTTGTTGCTGTTGCTGGGCCTGGTTTTACTCTGGTGGTTCTGGCCTCTCTGCTGCACTGTGGTGAGGTTACTCTGTACATTCTTACTGCTCTGTCTTATGTAAAAAAAAATATAACCTGCTTAAATATGTCAGCATTGCTGCGCACAATATTTTTGTTTTGGTTCTCACAGGTCATCAGAGACCCACCTCCCTCTCGCCCCCCTCCTCCACCTCCTGTGATTGTGAGTATGCCAGAGACTATTCTTTTTCAAGCCTTTTTTTTTTTTCTTTCCAAGGACTTTAAGCCACTGAAGGGACACTGATTTTTACCACCTGCTGCCATTTTGGCAGGAAAAGCACTGAGAAAATCCAAATTTAGGTAAATACAGAGGGAGCGTAGGTGGAGCTTGGGAGAAGGACAGAAGTCGTTTGGTGGCGCATTTGATTCGATGAGCATGAGTCAGAAGGCAAAGTTCTTGCTTTTTAAAATAAATGAATGCAGGGAGCTATGTTCGCGCGTGGCAAATGTCCCGCCAGTGCAGCTGAACCTTTGTTTTTTGCAACATGTCATTATATGAATAAACTAAAATTTTACTTGTGTTTTTAAGGAGCCAGAAGAAGAAGAGCCTTTGCCCAAACACAGGTGGCCCACAGTGGATGCTTCATACTATGGAGGCAGGGGTCCTGGAGGAATCAAACGCATGGAGGTAAATAAAAAAAACCAGTTTTTCTGATTTATTTATGTTGCTATATATAGATGCCGTAAGTGTCCAGTAAGGTTCGAGGTCTCAGTCAGTTGTTCCCGTATCCTGCAGGTGCGCTGGGGGGAGAAGGGATCCACAGAGGAGGGATCCAGGCTAGAGAAGGCCAGGAATGCTGTGGTCACTATGCCAGAGGAAGTGGAGGAGCCCATCATTCCTCGTGCCCCACGAAGACCTCCTCCAGTCTTCGACCCTCCGCCACAGTCCAAATGGTACTCCCCCATCAAGGTGAGATTATGACCTCTTTTATCATCACAGTGTGCACTTTAATGCATTTCACATTAGCGGTTTTGTAAGCAGCTTCAAATAGCAGAGGGGGTGCTGTCATATCTGGCTGCATTTAGGAGCTTCATAATTTGACTGGTTTTTTTAATGATGTTGATTGACTTTACCTTCAGGGACGCATTGATGCGGTGCTGGCGTTACTGAGAAGACAATATGACAGAGTGGCAATCATGAGGCCGACACCTCAGGACAAGGCAAGAAATATCAGCATCATTTCCCTTCAAAGATAAATAAACCTATAAGAAAACAACTTATGAAAGACGCAGCTAACATTTCAGCATATTACTGTGTGGAAAATTCTCATTGCAATCCAGCTGGACTGTCACCAACCTGTGAGTTTTTGCAAAAAATATTCAACCATCAAATTGATTAGATCAGTGATCCGCCCTCTTGATCCCCCCCAGTGATTTGATTAGATAACATTTAATAATACTGCGCCAATCTTTCTGGTTTTATGTGCACAACAGATACATAACAGCTTGCTGTATCAGCTCGCTTGTTATAAATAACAGTCTAAATGCCAACGCCTGCGGAGTGTGTCATGAAACACAGCACGCATGAGCTACAGTCTCCCTAATGCTTTAGTTTAAGTCTGATTTTTAGACTTGATGTGGATTCTTCATTACATTTTGTTCCTCCATCGCCTGAGCTGTTTGGAGAGCTGAAAGCAAACTGTACCCTTTCATCATAATTTAGAGTAGTAGCGGATGCATTATAAAAGGTTTATTGTAGATTTCCACAGTATTTTTAAACATTTTTCTGTCTTTAGTCTTGCATGAAGACCCGTTTGGGATAATTAAGTTGTGCTTTTTATAGCATATCCAAATTAATGTCACTTTACTTTCTCAGTTGAGTGCAGTTACATGTCCGGATCTGACTGTGGTGTGTCTCTCGTTCTCTCCAGGGTCGCTGCATCAACTTCACCAGAGTTCAGAATCACTGAAGTTCAAACACGAGGATCAACTTTCCACTTGTTAATTGCAGCTTTGCCAAAGATGACGAACACGTGCCCACGAACACAAATCATTGTGTACTGTAAATAAACATCTTGCTTATAATGTAGTGTTGATGTGGCATTCAGGACCAGAGGGGCATACACAAAACCAGATCAATGGGTTAGTGAGCTAAGTCGACCTTAAAAAACAGAAATGGCTTTTTACCTGGCTGAATCACCGTGGCAACTTGTACTGAACACATAACTTGGCCACCTTCACAATATCCATTATCTTCTTCTGTGGTTTTAGGTTTTGTCGAGCCAGCGAACACAAAAACAGCCGGGTTATGTTGAACATGCTTCCTAGTATACACTTGCATCTGTGAAAAATCAAGCCAAAGAGCACATCATTTTCATCTTTTATTTAATTGAAAGAAAATAGATAATTCTCTTTACACAAAGACCTTCAGTACAAGTACCCTGACTGGTGACACACAAGATACACACAAGAGTAGCATATATGACAAAATGCTTATAAAATGACATAAAAAGTAGCACTCAAAGAACCGCATATCGCACACATCATCGCAGCTGAGATGAAGATAAGGATGAGAATCCAGTTCCTGTACACACACACACACACACACACACGTCAGTTTGCACTTCATACAGACCCATAATAGTTTTATATGTAAACTGGTGTTTGATAGCTTAACAACACAAAACCAGCCAACCAGCAATAAGCTCATGGCGAAATGTCAAATAAAGTACATTAAAAAAAAACTTCAGCTTTCTGATACAAAATACGACTTAATACTATAGTATAGAAAGTTGCCTATATATAAATATATTACACAAGAACACACAGAAGTGCATTTTGATGTAGTTTGCATGATTAGTATGATGTTGCTGTCACTTACACGGTTTTGCATCACCACCAGAATCAAAGTGCGCACATCACAAAATGCTCAGAACCAAATAACATGATAAAAGCACTGCCTCAACGTGCGCTGGAATAATGTTGCTGATGTACTGACTGGTATTATGCACTTCCATTACACAAAATTACCAAATGACTGTGCAGAGTGGGAAGCTAATGGGGATGGACACGGTGCAGGTTCCGCTCGTCATGTCTGCATTAAAACTGAGGCACTCGACAAGACAACAAGCAGCAACGCCACTTCTGAAAGCGGTTGTTAGCCTGTTATAAATAACAGAAATCGATGTAAATTGGTCCGTCCTTTCAGATTTCAACTCTCTGTGTGGTTCTCGGCAAGGACATCTGCAGGGAAGCAGCGCTAATGTAGCTGTGAAACTCATTTAGGTCCATAATGGTTTCGATCAGGCAAAACCTCCCCTTCAACACACGAGTCCTTCCGTAATATGAGGCTAGTGGGGCTCCACTGGGGACAGACACCGGTCCAATTCTGCATTCTTCTGATATTCTGAGTGCCTTGGACACAGTTGATGTTGTACAAGCAGCACGGCGGATCCAGGCTCCTCTTGAGGATCATTAGTTTCGTAAATTATTTAAATGCATGAAGAGTTGTTGGGACAGAGGGTTACAATAATAACATAAAATGGGCTTCTTTGGCACTGAATGAATTTTATGGAGTTATCATTGATGCTCCTTGTGACCTCAAAGCCCACATATGATAATGTAAGTGGGATGTGGACTCAGCTCGTATTAAGTACAAGATTTAAACTGTGGCCGTGAGAATCTTCTGTGTCCATATGATGATATGGAGAAAGCTCTAGCTTTCAAACACCTGATTCATTTACAGTCTTTAAAGTAGACTGTCTTGATCTTTAGGACCGATTCTCTCGATGGAGAAGTGAAGATCTAAAAAAACAAGCGATAAACAATCAGTGTTATTACACTCAAAAATGATTTCTGTGTGTTTTTTGCAAGTTCATGATTTAAGAGTGTGTCCACACCCACCGAAGAGACCTGCGACTGTCTTTCTCCAAGTTGTTCTCCGGTCCTTCACTCTCATATGAAGCCAGATGCAGCTCTGGAAAAAAAAAAACAACAAACAATAAGGGGTTTGTTTGTTTTTCAAAACTAAAACTACACTCGACATCTGCATGACTTATATTAGATAAACACAAAGAAGACTGAATACTGACCGTCTTCGGTAAAAATAGGTGTAGTGACGAGATACTGAAGGATCCGCCGGTCTCTGTCGAACGGACAGATGACCTGACGCCACACCAGGAACTCGCTCACCTGTTTTGCGAGCTCCCACAGTTTCTGTTGAGACGCAGTGACAGGTTACATTAATGTCACATGAAGAAAGAAAAGCATCATGAGGTAAAAAATTTATTATTCTTTTTAGCCACCAGGGGGAGACACTACATTACATTTGGAAGCCTCTTCTCAAAGCCTGAACATGTAATATGTAGCAGCTACAAATCTTACTGTATTTAATATGTAAAAAAAATAAAATAAAACATCTTCTGAAGTACGTACTGACCTCAAAGTTGATGTGTCCATTGGGCAGCCTGCTGGCACAGCCTTCATTCAGGAAGTAGATGTCTTTAATGAGGAGACTGAAGAAAGGAATCACAATCTGGAGGAGAAACACAGCAGCCCGTTTACATACACATTCTCTGTCTGGAGCTTCTTGTTTTCAGAATAAGTCCCGTGTGCCCTCTCACCTTCTCCTGGCTGCTGTGTGCGGTCTCAGACCTCTGGGTGGCACCGCGGAGCGCAGTGCGGTAGTTACTGAAGTTACTGGACGGGTCCATCTGGTGCTGAATGAGATCACACAAACAGGACTCAGATGCAAATCCATGTGGGCATGCACAAAGTTTGGAAGGGTCTGAAATCCTACACTTGAAAAATCTTCGGTTCACAATACATGTTTATAGGAATCACTGCTGTATACCAATCATTCTTACCTCCAGAATATCAAACTTGTCCGTGTTGACTTTGTTCCAGGTTTTCTTCAGTCTGGCGACGGGACTCATGTTCATCCCAGCTGGAACGGAGACAAAGTGTGAGTAAATATAGAGCACTTACAGAGACAGATCAAGACAACAAGCTCCGTGTTTGCTGTCAAATACTTACTGATGATGGCCATGAGAGAGTTGAAGTTGCCAATGTTGAAACACTCCTGAGCAACATCGATGAAGAACTCTATGATCCGCGCTCTGTGTTTCTTCTTCATCGGCTTCAATGAGAGAACCAAAAGTAAGTCAGTACGTGAACAATATTCACCACGTTTGGAGTGCATTTAGAATAGAAGGGTAGTTTGGAAAGTTCAGCTGAGCATTCGAAGGTGTTCTCTGGCCCAAAACAACTCACATCATACCCTAAATCCCTAAAGTGATGAAGAAGAACAACTTACCATACAGATCTCTGTGGCCACTAGATAACTCAGTCTGTTGAACCAGCTGACGTAAGCCTCTAGGTTGCTGGTTTTACGTTTCCGGAAGAAACCCTGAAACACAAATGATGTCATGGTTAAAACAAAGAATCTGAATATTTTATTTTTCTCACGTTAGTTATGAAGCTCAATGTTTCCATGTACCGGCTTTGCCTACTGGTCGTTCTCATATCAATATTTTTGCATTTGTTCTGTGAGATTCATCATCACTCACATAAGTTTCTTATGGTTAGCCAATAAATTATTTCATATATCAGAAATAGAAGGACACAGACTGCTGCTCCTCTATAATTTCCTTTGCTAATGGATCCTGACAGCCTTCACACCCACACAACCCGTGGACCTGCACACTCAAGTCTGTGACGTGTCTGCTAGTTATTTTCATCTCATTTACATAGACTTTTAGGCCTATTGTTTTTTTTTTCCCTCTATAAGATGCTCTGTGGTGAACCTGTTTCTCAGAGGCCCTTTTATATAAACAAACATCATAAAAGCTCTGTATAAATAAATTTAACTTGGCCGTGATGATGTAATCCCAGAGATTCATGGCTCTATTAAATGCTTACACAACACCGACAGCCCACTCCACTCCAAACTTCCCCTTTCTACACTTCAGGACCCCTTTTGCTGACTCAACTGCTCTTTTATACAAAGTGGGTCTTATATAACTGGCACAGCACAGTTACAAACAGCAGGTGAACACTTGTTCTCAGGAGCAGCGATTGAAAACGACCCTTCAGCTCACTTTCAGGCCCCTTGGATACACTTAGACGTATGCAAAAGGACTATTTCATAGCGTGTCTGAGCCATGTTAAAAATAACACTGCACAAATTGTTATCTATCTGCCAGTGGATTCTCTGATGTGGCTTCCAAAGCATATTTACTTCAACTGAAGCGGACCACAAATTACACCCAAAGCAGGCCCAGAATACACTTCAAATCAAAACAATAAAGATTGACTTAAAATAACTGCAATCGTCTGCAGGCCTTTGATCCTGATAATTATAAACAGGTCACGTTACTGTTTTCTTAAACTGTCTTTACATAGTAAAACTGCATGCTCCAAGCCGTAGCCGTTAGATCTAATCTCACTGCAGTCACAATTCTGCTAATTGTGACTGGAATGAAATTTATATGACTTTGTATAATCACCCCACGTCTCCAACAGAGCAGACAGCTTTTCTCATTTAGAAGTCCAAAAGGAAAGGAAAGCAAATAAAGAAATGAAAACCGAGTCCGAGTCTGCAAGTTCCTGGCTTAGAGGACGTAAAATATTGCAAGTTGCATGCCCAGAATCGATCTGAAAGGCCAGAGCCAAAGCTAAGCATAGCATTTATTTGTTCAAACTCAATTGTACCTTATGGTTCTCCAGAGGATCCTTCATGGCAAATGTCTGGATAAACTCCTCGGGACCAATAAAACTCAGTCGGTCCTGAAGGCAGAAAACAGAACATGAAAACCATTATTAATATGACAACAGCACTTATAACACAGGTCATCATACAATCAGATGCTCTCCACACAATTTCCAAAACACCACCACTGCAAAATGCACCACGAATTCTCACAGCAGATGTTAAGACTGACTAACCGTACATTAGTTTTAAGGCTAACATCTTACCAGTTCAATGTGTGTAAGCTGCTGGGCGAGGATGAAGGGATCGTCGCACACGCTCAGTACGTCGCTGCGCTGAGCCGAAGCCTGCTTACTTTTCAAGGAAGCTGGTCGCTCCAGTGCCACGGCATTGAGCGCTGCCACTGCCTCCTCGTACTGGCCGAGGGCAGAGAGGCGTTTGATCAGGCGCTGGGTCATCTGCTGCATGGCTCGCCAAGAGTACTGTAGTGCAACGCAAACATCACAGATCATGAAAACGAAGGCACGGGGAGGTGAGAGATAGCTTGAGATATCTATGGACAATTATTACATATTCATAGCTTTAACGTTTAACTACAGGTGGTGTGACGCTAACCTCATCCCCTCGAGCCACATGGTGCGTCATGTCCTTGAGGCAGCGCATCATCCTCTCATCCCGGAAGTCGTATGGAAACGTCTCGGTCCACTCTGTCAGCAGCTGCACCAGCTTAGGGGCCACCTCACGGAAACGGATCTGAAAACCATCACATGGCGCACTAAGTGACACTCAGGCAGA
Source organism: Apistogramma diplotaenia (assembly GCA_015052665.1). Classification (NCBI taxonomy): domain Eukaryota; kingdom Metazoa; phylum Chordata; class Actinopteri; order Cichliformes; family Cichlidae; genus Apistogramma; species Apistogramma diplotaenia. The sequence goes on from VOQJ01003697.1 coordinate 61,421, forward strand.
CATGATTTCATTTATCTTATGAGAGAATCTGTCTCTGCTCAATAATCTAAAACTCATGGCCCCCATATCTTTTAAAAACACACAGCAGTAGTGAGTGCTCCCTGGTTTTCCAAGGCAACATGTTGCCATTATTCATTTTTTAATCTGCAGTTTTGTTTCTGTTCTGTGTGTGTTCCCTTGTCTGGATTTTATTTGCTTAAAAAATAGCTGATAGATATTTTCTCTCAGAAAGAAGCATGTGGGTGACTGAGCTTGTGGATTTTATAGTGGGTGGAAGGTTGTGTGGGAGCAGAGAGTGAGAGAGTGAAAAGAAGCAAATTATAGCTCCGTGTGTGTGTGTTGTCAGCCCACCTTATCCAGCAGGGCATCTCCGGACCGCTGCTGCTCCACACACAGGTGACAAACTCTCGTCATGAGCTCGTAGGGGGGCAGGAAGAGGCGTGAACTCAGCAGGAAAGTGAACACGTATGACCTCTGATGAGGGGGGAAGAACAAGACGAGAAAGGTCAACACAGGCAGGACTCATGTATTCAGAACCACTCTGCTTCTCATAAAGGCTCTCTCTACTGTAACTTACATCGGGGTAGTAGTCCACTGTGGGAACCAGGTGCTGGATCAGAGCCTCAAGAGATGCTGACACCAAGCTATTGTCATGGTAACACATCTCCCCGTAGCTGGTGGTGACGCCGTGTCCGTGAATTCGAGCTTTCGCCGCGGTTACGCTGTTGCTACGACACGACTGCTCGCTGCCGCTGCTGCCGCTTGTGTGGCGGTGCGCACGGCCTGGACAGGAAGTGCTGTGCTGGCGAGGGCTGTGAGGCTGTGGCGAAGAGTACGGGTTCTCGGAAAGAGCACAGCTGTTGTAATGGTGCTCCTTCGCATTCACCGAGGAGACGGAGGCGCTTCGATACGCCCCACTGTGAGGTTGCGGTATGTCGTAGGGGTTCTCCCCAACCGAATAGGCACCGTTGTAGATGTTCTCCCTTGCGGGTTTCGGGACAGTGCTGCTGCGGTATGGGCTCGCAGGTTGAGGGTGGTTGCCATTGTTGCTGTAAGGTACGCAAGAGCTGAACTTTCCTGCATATGGTGTTGTTGGAGGCATGATGACCTTTACAAAAGAAACAAGGAGCAGGTTAGGGTTGAGAAATAAGGATTGCAATCACAAATATGTTTGTGATTCACAGGAAGATTCATCTTCATTTAGAGTCCCGGGAACCCAGAGATGATAAAAAGGCAACATTTTCTTCCTTATTAATAAGAAAATATAAAGATTGCAGGATATTTTAGATTATGTCCCTAAAACCTCATTCTAAGCAAACCTTTCTGCAACTGGAGTTTAAATATCCTGGAGAAGTTAAGATATGGTTACATTTTTCCAGCTTAGGTTGTGTAACAACCAGAAGGTTTCCCCAGGTATCTGAAACAATGGATACCAGAAGAGGCCCAACAAAATAAAAGTCCAGTTAAAAATAAATAAATAAATAAGGACAGCGGGTAATTTAAACTAAAAGTAAAATGAAAGAGAACCCCCGATTTAGTTGATAGAGAGAACTCCAGGGTTGAGAGGGTTTCAAAGTGACACTTAACATTATTTAAACAAAACCTGACAAGTCATTAGACTAGACATGTAGGTGTTCTACAACAGAAACAGCAGCAGGAGGCTAAATGAAGTAGAAAGACTTCAGTGATTGAATTAAACCAGATCTTTTGTTTTCATTTTTCCTTCTATAAACCTTTTTGCATGTTTTTTTTGTCAGAGCAACCATCAGAAACTCAAACTCCACATCGCAGAAGCCAAAAACAACACATAATTGTGATGCAGTTCTTTATCGTTGACCAGCTAATCCGAGATTTCCCAAAGGTTTCCCAATAATTATGGCACCAAAGCTGTCAACACACCAATCCTTTAGTCAATCTGTAGTCACAGAATCATGACTAGATGTCTCCTGTGCTACCAGGTTACCCTGCCTGTCTCCATGGGAAGCCGTGTGGAAATGCTGTGAAAATGTGTTTGAGCAACTCCATCGTGCAAAGCAAAGACTTAGAGGTGTCTGTGAGAGGAATTACACTTAATCGCATAATTTTACCCCTCCTCTGTTTATTCTTTCTGGCTTTGAACACAAAAGATTTCTCCTTGTAAAATTTTACAGTTTGCAGAAAGTCAGTTGTTGATGGAAATTTCTACAAATCAGCTTACACCCACAACAACAGCGAGCCAGATGACATGACAGCAGTGATAGTTTTTTTTTTTTGGTCTTAATGGTTAATATAATTGGA
>VOQJ01003698.1:5523-16302 GCA_015052665.1 Apistogramma diplotaenia
GTAACACCACTCATGTCCCCTCTGGAACACTACATTCTAAGGGTTAATTAGCTGCCAGATACTGTAGCTATGTTACAACACTCATCACAGCTTGCCCTGTTCAGATTTGCCTTACCAGAGTTTGGCAGTGTTGTATTCTGCTCTGTCTGAATGTGAGCGTGCGCTTGTTTTTGTGTGTATGGTATGTGCAGTACACGTGTGCTACTTGGTATACATGTGTCATTTACTGAGCATCACTGATGTAACAAGCTTGGTTTTTTTTTTTTTGCAGTGTCAGTTAAGCTATGTTTGGGACATTTTATGTCTTCTATGTTGTGATTCTATTTAACAAAAACAACAACAACATTGGGACAGAAAAACTGCAGATAGTGTTGGCACTTTGTGTCTGAATCTGATGTTTCTGAGACACGGCTAGCTTTTGGCAGATTAGGTTTGTGTTAGACGGCATCTAGTTTAGAGTGAGTGTTAGTTTGAAAGTCTATTGTGACAGCTTCCTGAAGAGATGCAGTGTGTGTATGTGGAGACACTGTCAGAATCATTTCTGGGCTTTGAATTCAAAATTCAGTAATGCACATGTAATGTTTCTCTAAACAAGGGAAGCTCTGTTAACATTTGTTAGCATATATTTGCTTCCACTGCACTAAATTGGACTCAAAATCTGTGAAATTAGGATAAAGATAACATAATAGAGTCTGATCAATTTATCAGCTGGCCGATATTATAGGCTTTTATTAGTCTGTCAATGGCAGCGCATATATTGGGCAGTTAGTGAACATTTATAAAGTAAAGAAGAGACAGGAGAAACACCTGTCAACCATGTTACCAGTATTTTGTCCACAAAAGGGCCCTCTGCAACTTCTCTTTCGGCAAAGCAGGTGTTTGGAACACCATGTATATAAACTAAAAATAGCAAATGTTTTGGAAATCTGTTTATGTTTCCTGTGTCCAAAAGGAGAAAAAATATATATATTGGCCAATTTAATGAAAGATCCGATTTTTAAATCATCAAATATTGGTATCAGTATCGGTTTTAAAAGTCCTGTATTGGTCAGCCTCTATGACATAATGTTCAACTTTGAATCCCCCCCCCCCACTTGTTCTTCACAGTTCTTCCTTTCCTAGCCCCTTCCTTGTAAACTTGAGAGAATACTAATTTTTCCAGATATTTATGAACATTCAGGCCCAAAGTTCACAAACAGAGCTGTGTTTGGAGGTTGTAGGAAATTCTGTGGTACCACCTTTAAACTTGTGTGCATTTTACTGCAACATCGCGCATGCAAACACATGATGTACATATTTACCTAACGCATTCTTATAATTTAGCTAGTGGTTTGTGCCATTATTGTACCATGGGACTGCCTCCTGACAAACTTTTTCTATCTACACATTCCAGTCGGATGCCTTGACTCAAGCCTTCTGTTAGAGACTGAGGGAGACAGTTGGCACAGGAGGTCTTTGCAGTGCGTGTAAAGTGGTCTCTATTATTTTGTTCAGTGAGAAGAAAATTCTCTGTCAGGACAGCAGGATACCTACTGTGTGGGAAACCTTTCTTTTGGGCTTTGTGTGATGGCTGGGGTTTGAGCTCCCCATTTGTTTCTTTGGCCCTAGCAAGGCTATGTAACGCCTTACAACATTTCAGCATATTTTATAGGACAAAAGGAAATGGGCGTTTTTCCAGAATGAGACAATCCATACATTTTTCACATTAACACCAAAACTACTCTCAGGCCTTTTTTTGAAGGGACATATCCTCGGGTGTCTTTTCAGATGTTATGCTTTCTAATGACACACTTCCTCGGCCTGAACTCACCTATCTCAGTCGCAACTTTTAAGTATCCGTTATATGTACACACCACACAACTATTATGACACTTTGAAAGACTTAACACTATGTTATTTAGAGTTGAATTCATTTGTTTAACATCATGGAAAAAAGCAATGAACCAGCTGCTCCTGGTGAAAAATAAGAAACCTTCACTGAACAGGGTTAAGGAACATTGTTACTTCTGTACACTTTTCATAGAAACCTTTGCAGTTTTTTTTTCCATGCACCTTAAGTAATAAAATAAAATTTAACAAGATAAAGTGGAGGCTTTCTGGTAAAATTGTGCTATTTTTTTCTTTTTCTTTCCCATTTCACCCTTAATTATGTCTTTGCCCATCAAAAACACGCTGATTAAACATTCCAGTAGAAATTTTTAAAATGAGACTTTATTTTGAAGTTGGATTTGATTTTGAATATTTTTATGTGGGTCAGTGTTTGTATGAGTGAATACAATTTAGAGCTACACATGCCACATTTTTTTTTATTGTTTCAGATTTACTACTGTGCATTAGCTTGCTATTCCTAGTCATTATCACCTGAATTAAGTCGTTTTTGTTGTAATGTGTTTGGTTCACCCTCCTTCCTATGATGAATTGATCAGAAGGATATTGTGTGTTTAATGTCTCAAAGTGGTTTCTTGTATGCCTTGTAAAAGTGATGGTGGGGTAAATGCTGTAAAATTAGTATTTTGACAAGGTGATCGTTGAACATATAGTTGTTGTAATTGGTTTTGCACTGTTACATTGATATGCACTAACACAAAAAAAACATACCTCATTTTCTATAGAACATAAATTGTGCAAGAGTGCTATTGGTTTTTTTGGGCATCTTTTAAAAAAAGTAAATAATGGCCAAAATAATTCTTAGTAGCAGTTCCTCTTAAGCCAGCTAAATAATACTAATTTGTACAAGTATAAAAGGGCTGATTACATGTTTTGGCTTAAAATGAAAGAGTACACTTGTTTAAAGGAACCACTTTGTTTCCAGAAAGGCTGGGATGCTGTGCAAAATTTAAATATAAACAAAAGGTTGTACTTTGCAAATCACCTAAAGATGGAAGCTTGTTTCTACTAATGAAAAAAAATGCCATCCATAAGTCAGAATGTTGGGTTATTATCTCAGAATTTCAAAATAAAAGCTTCTTATCAGTGGCAGAAATGGGCTTCCACAGGGAAACCTTATTTTGAACTGAAAATGAGGGGAAAAAGGCAACATATCAAACATTAAACCTGAGGGGGGTTTTGTTTTGTTTTTTAAATATATGCTCATTTTGAATATGATACCAATAACACATTTCAAATAAGTTTTATTTTCTTTTCATAATGCAGTTTTTTAACTATTTGAGACATTTGGACAAGTTTAGTGCCAAGACTCTCAAAAGCAGAGCCATTCCTCTGTAATATGGCTTTCTTCCCTGAGAAAAATGGTCCAAAATCTGTATGTATTATTCAGCATTAAAGGGACCTTCACAGATTTGCAAGTTAGTCGTGCCATTTACACTCACAGATGCTGCCTGTTGAACAAGTCAGATGGCCCCCTCTCTTTACTTCAGAGAACATGGTGGCAGTGATTTACAAAATGACCTGTTAAACCCACAGAAAGTTGTCTATGTCAACTCATGCCGTTTTAAATGAGCTCGTGCCCACGGCGGCCTGTGGCGTTTGTAACTCTTGCATATGGTTTTCTCTATGCATGAGGTTTTTACCCTTTGTGGATGCAGCATTAGTGCTTTGCAGAAATGTTTCATTGTACAACTTTTCTGCAACAACTCTTCTGGTCTTTAAATAATGCCATGTTTTCATGGCATTATTTAAACTCTGTTGCTAGCTTCAAAGTCAAAAAGAGCTTTAAAATTAATACTCAGTTTTAACATACGTCACCTTTTGTAGCATTTATAGTTAAATATATGGTTTCAATTAATTGAAAATCTTTGTATTGTGGTTTTATTTTCTTCACAGCATCCAAAGTTTTCTGGAAATGGGGTTGTAGTACCACTTCAATAGAACTTGCTGCAATTTGATGTATTCCTAATTAGTGGTACACCGACACCAGAATAAAATCTACTACACCGAAGGCTGTGGTAGCAGCACAAAGCTGAAAGCTGATGAGGAAGATGTGAATTACAAGAAATGATTAATGGATGCCTGTTTTCTACACTGTATGGGATATGTAGTAAAGGAAAAAATGGTGTAGGTGCACCCCTAACTAGTTTATTTTTCCCATCAAGTCCATTATCTCATTACACAATGTTCTCAAAGACGGGCAGTATGCCAAAACTACATATAAAAATGGGAAATGGCTGTCTCATCAGGCTTGAGTGTTATTAATGTAGCAGAAGGAAACGCTTGTTGTTGTATGACAGATCCACAGTGCTGAACAATCTAAAGGGAGAGCTTTTCTTTATTGCAATATCAAACTCCCAGATTTTACCTTGTGGTGCATATAGAGTGTGGGCTGAAAAATAAAGCGGAGTAAAAGTTCATCATCAACTACCCCAAGAAAATTGATTTCCACTGTCCGGCCTATTATGTTTATATTTCACATAAAAGAAGCAAACAAAAGGAACGTGTTTGTGAATATGGGAGGTTACTCATTTGTGTTGATTTCAATGTTCATCTATTTACATAAATGACCAAATAATGTATGTAGCCTTTCACATTACAGTCACATATTGTATATGGTGATATATATATATATAAATATATATATAACAAAATGCCTTATAGACGAGGGACATTCAACCTGATTAGAAGTTACCGGGATAATAAAAGACTAAGATAAAGTTTGGGTTTGATGTCATTGCTTTGATGGTTTAATTTCTTCCAAGAAAGCAGAAACACAACAAGACAAGTGAAAGTTACACTACTTTGTAGCTTGTAAATGTGAAGTCTGTCTGTCAAGTTAATCCAAATTGAAAAAATGTTGACCACTTCAGAATCAGGTCATATACAGAACCATTAACTGGAGTTACCAGTCACCAGTAGATGAGAGGCTTGCTTCCCTGCGCCTTTGGGCTGGGGAATGGGTCCTGACTGTTGTTTGGATTTATGCACCAAATGACAGTTCAGAGTATCCACCCTTCTTGGAGTCGCTGGGCAGGATGCTTGAGGGTACTCCATCTGGTAACTCCATTGTCCTGCTGGGAGACTTCAATGCTCACGTGGACGATGACAGTGAGACCTGGAGGGACATGATTGGGAGGAACGGCTCACCCGATCAGAACCTGAATGGTGTTTTGTTATTGGACTTCTGTGCAACACCTCTATGTCTAAGTCTCTATGTCTAAGTCCATGGTCCTCACCTAGAAAAGGGTGGAGTGCCCACTCCAGCTCAGGGACAAGTTGCTGCCCCAAGTGGTAGAGTTTAAGTATTTCAGGGTCCTATTCATAAGTGACGGGAGATTGACAGACGGATTGGGGCTGTGTCTACAGTGAAGTGGACACTGTTGTGGTAAAGAGGGAGCTGTGTCTGAAAGCGAAGCTGTCGATTTCTTGGTCAATCTACGTCCCTACCTTCACCTATGGTCACAAGCTTTGAGGGAGGCCTGGCTGCAGGCAGGAGGGTGCCGCTATACCTCAACTCAAGTGAGTTTATCACTGGGAAGTTGCTCGAGTCAGTCCCTGAGCTAAATTTTACCCCTGACCATGACCTTTACCCCTAATCCTAACCCCTGAGAAATGAACATAAAATCTGATTAAAATACCTGAAAATGTAAATTAACAAACTGGAATAAGAACATGAAGACCCACTTCTGCCATAAAGGTCATGTGACTTCCGGTATAGCACAACAACTTCCTGTGGAGTTTCGGAACAGAGTTGAGGTATGGCGGTGCCTTCTTGCCTGCAGCCAGGTACTCTTGCAGGCTTTGAATAGTGACTGAAAGAATGAAATCACGAATACGAGTGGCTGGCCTCTCCCTTACAGATAGGGTGAGAAATGCAGCCATTTGGGAGTGGCACAAAGTACAGTTGCTGCTCCTCCACATCGAAAGGAGCCAGTTGAGGTGGTTCGGGCATCTGATCAGGATGCCTCCTGGACGCCTTTTGGGTGAGGTGTTCCGGGCATGTCCTACCGGGAGACGGCCCGGGGCAGACCCAGGACATGGTGGAGACCCGGCTCCAGATAAGCGGAAGAGAATGGATGGATTTACTGATGATTAAATGTAGAGTGGTGTGAGAGAGTGAAAAAGAATCATGGGAACCTCCCAGGAGCCTAGGCTTCCTGCAGCGTAATTAAGAGAGAGGTCAGACCTGATCCAGCCTTAACTATAAGCTTTATCAAAAAGGAAAGTAAACATGAAAGCATGGATTCATCCTGCCTTGATGGTTCAATGATTCGGACTGCTGGTGGTGTAATGTTGAGGGACATTTCCTTGGCACATTTTGGGCCCCTTTGTATCAAATGAGCATTGTTGAAACTCCATAGCCTATCATGTCCATCCCAGTGTACCCATCTTTTGATGGTTGCCTCCACCAGGGTAACACCACATCAGAACGCTCAAATCACCTAAAACCCATTTACCTGAACATGACAATGAGTTCACTGTACTCAATTCAATAGATAACCTTGTGTCTGAAGCACAAAAAATGTCGAAGAAATTTACACATAAATTCAGATACTGTACATTAGACAGAATTAGAAATCCTTATGCAAAAAAAAAAGACAATACTTTTAAATGACTTAACCTTTAATTTTCCTGACAAGATGCTTGGATTTACCAAAATATATTTTCAAATCCATTGACCTGGATTTTAGTGATGCCACTGCACAAGATGTCCACTATTTTATGATCACTTAAAATACTGTTTTTAAGACAGGTATGGAAAAAAATATAAAAATCTAGCTAAAAGAAAGCTGTACACTTTCAGACAGGGCATGTACACACACAAGCTGAGGCAGATGTCCACATTTAACACCCTTCACCCCCTAAAAATCATTCGTGTTAATACAGTCATGATTGATCAATCAGCAAACTCATCCAGTCGCTCACTTTTTTCCTTTTTTTTTGTGGTTTAATCAAGCTTCATCAACCAATTACAACGGATGTGTGATTTAATTGCAAGTACATGCATGACAATCCAAGATGTGCAGTATGGGCCTAGCTCTGAAAGGATTAAGAAGCCTGATGTGTTTTTAAAGGAAAAGAAATAAAAATAAATAGCACTAAAACAACTGAACAAACATTACAGAGATACCTCTCTGACAGAGGTAAGGGGTTGGTTTAGTCACAGCTGACACAAAGCTTACAGCTTTCTACACTGATCAAAGTACTTCCTGCTAATATGACAGTTCAATGATGGACACAATACAAACTTGAGTGAATGTTCAGCTCAAATTGACAGGTCTGTCAAAAGTTGTGCATCACCGAAATAACAAAAAGCAACTAAAACAATGTGCCGTGGCCTTTTAAGGCTCTCTTATCACCAATGAATGCCCTGCAGTTTGACCTGAAAGTCACATTATAGTCCAGACACGCAGGCCTGTCTGTGATTCAATTCGTGGCCTGTGAGAGGCATTTTGCTACAATGCAGGCTCTTGTACAGTTTTCTAATCGTTTCTTCTTTACAAAAACAGGACATCCACACCAAGTACGACCTTTCAAAAATATTATTCCTACTGTCATCCGTTTCCACAGTGAAACTTCCAAATGAGTATCCCTTCATGTTGGGTTCCATAATACACTAAAGTAAGACATTACACAGGAAAACTGAGTGTGACTCTAGGCTACCGAAAATGTACATTCAACATTCAATAAGAGAAGTCTTAACATCACTTGAAAACTTGTTACAAAGACCCAGCGCTGTACAATAAGGTTTCTAAATATTATTAAAACATGTGCACGGGGTTGTTGGTTTAATGGTAACAGCAAAACTGTCAGGAAAAACCCTACACTGAGGTACACTTGCCTATACAAAATAAAATAGTGTTATCAACCTCGTGGCCACAAATGGGCCACCAAAGCCAGTTGATATTCTAAAAATAAAAAGTTCAGAAAAGTCTTCGGCGTTAAAGCGGCAGATTTGTGGCTGCGGCTAGAACTGCCGCGGCGTTCCTTTGAAGGTTTTGAATCCTCCCACGGCGCCGCCACTGGGAATGGAGTTGTTTGTGATCTGTACAATTCGGCTCATTCCAGATGAAGAGTGACTGCAGAAAGAAAGTAAAGAAATTAAAAGGTCATGTTTGGGAGCGCGGCATGATATTCTGCTTTCTCATCATTCCTCAGTTATGTGGTATACCTGGAAGGCGCCATCATGCTGCCCCGAGCGTCCCCCATCCTGCGACTATCTGCAAAGCCCCCACTCTGCGAGCTTGACCCCCCGTGCCACTCCTTCCTCAGTCCCTGCTCCCTGCTGTGACGTTCCACAACAACCTGGCGACCTGAGCTGAATGGCTGCAGACACGACAGAATTGATGAAAATACTTATGAGCTTGGTAAGCAGTGACAAGGCTTTTTAAAATAAGAGAAAGGAGACTGTCAGCCTGTGTAAGTCTACTTATGAGTGCAAGAGGATCAGGAAAAGACGCTGCCCCTTTTTCAGAGGGTAAACCCACCTGATCACTTATCACCATGGGTCTTCCTTCCTCTCGGTCACTGAAGTTCCTTTCACGGCTGACTGAGGGGCCGCCTCTAAGTGCAGGACCAGGCCCTGGACCATCCCTGCCTGATCGCTCTGCACGCATGCGCATAGGTCCGCTGCTCAACCCAGGAAGAGATTTGAGAGATTAGCTTTCAAACTGAATCAACTAATAATGTTCATTCTTCAAATGGGATTTTATTTACCGCATATCTCCCTTGCTGGAGTTTAGCCCTCCATCACTCTTCCATCCATGCCCTCCATCCCTGGGTGCGCGATTGTGTGACATGCCAGGCATCGCAGCTCTTGCTCCCATAGGGCGATCGTGCATGGGTGCGGGGCGCCTGTCATCTCTGTCCCTGCGGTCGGTGTCCCGGATTTCAGCGCGCGGAGGTGGTGGCGGCTCAGCTCTGCGGACCGTTTCAAAGTTCTTGTGGTAGCGATCAAAGCCAGAGCCTTCTCTGTGAGGAGCAGGCCGACTCTTCTTTACCTCAGGCTCACCGTCGAACCGGTTTCGTCTTGGAAGAAGAGGACGGCCAAAATGTAATTAACATACTGATAACGTTTCCTTTGTAGTCCGTGACTGTATTGCGACAGACAGACATCGGAAACATTTTGGCATGAATGTTAAACTCACCGGTCATATGTGTTGGGTTGTTGGGCCGGGGCCTCAGGAAAACGACCTCTCTCTCGAGGAGTGAAGCTTGTGAAGCGGTTCTGCTGCCGGTTGTAGTTGGAGCCTTGATTCAAACGGGTGTCAGAATCAGGCTGCATCTTCTTGTTGCCATTCCAGTAGGAATCGTCTCGCCGGCTGAAACGTTGAGTACAGACATTGAGTCATGACTGTGGGTCAATTATGTTAATACTTCCCATCACTATAAACACAAGGTTATGTCTCCTTACAGAGCTATGGATAACAGTCCTCCCCTCTTCGACACAAAAACCCCAACAGGGTTTACTTTTGGCAAGGACAGAAAAACTCTGTTCAGTACATCCTTAAACAGAGCGCAACAGTCAGTTTTTGAAGCAAATTCAAACTAAGCAAAATGCAACTTTTGAGAAAAAGTCTTATTAAGCTGCTCAATTCCCACTTTGTAAGAATCACACCTCACATGTAAAGACGTATACAATTCCAGCAATTCTGATCACAATCTTACCACACAATAAAACTGGTGTGTGTGTGTGTGTGTGTACCTGTGTTCCACTTCACGGCCTCTCTTCAGGTTATTTCTCTTTTCTTGCTCAAAGCGGAGCTGCTCCTGCTGCCTCCGCAGTTCCTCGCGCTCTCGTGCCATGCGCTCTGCCTCCTTCCGCCTTTCCTGAAAAGAGGAAAATTTCAAATATTGAACTGTTTGATTTTAATTACTTTTATAAGTGATGAAGCCACTCTGATTTTCCTACTGCTTATAAACAACCAATAAAAACGAATAAACAGCCTCAACTCCCTCTCCCTTCACCAGGTTAGCGGTCTTGATGCCTCACGCTCATGAAAGAGAAGCTGGATAATAAAGAGCTCGTCACATACGCAGTTTTGTGCCTATATTTTGACAGAGCAGCAGCAAACTTTTGCAGAACTAACACAGAACACCTGACTTTCACACGCTCTCCCTGCCACATCGCATGCATCACCAACTTCCTATTACCAAATGTCAACAGCAGCTTTTGAATACCAGCTGCTACAGCTGTGCGTGCAAACTGTTAAGAGACTGTTTCGCTACAACTGCCATTTATAGTAATGCTGAATGACAGCTATGATGAGAACTTTTAACAGTCTGGTAAATTTGTTCGTGCATGCTGTACCTGCTCAATACGAATTCTCTCCCTCTCAAGCCTCTCCCTTTCCAAGCGCTCCCTTTCCAGTTTTTGCCTCTCCATCTCGAGTCTCTGGCGCTCCCGGAGCAGGTTCTCCCGCTCTTCACGCTCCCGCATCAGGCGGACACGTTCGCGTTCCCGACGCTCTTGTTCCGCAATTTCACGGCGCCTAAAGATAAACACAAGCCTCACGTTGAAACTTAAAAGCACACAACCGTCATCAACAAATCTACCGAATCTATAAACTGAGCATACCTGCGCAACTCCACGGCTCTACGGACACGCTCCATACGAGCCATCCTTTCACGCATCCTCTGCTCCTTCTGCTCCTTCAGCTTCTCAAAAGGCAAGATGTCTCTGTCCTCCCCCTTATTCATAAAGGGTCGCAGTTTACCTTTCATCATCTCCAGCTGGCAGGGAGAGAAACAGAAATTCGAGCTTAAAAACAAAGAAGAGAAAAAGAACTAAAACTATGAAAAATGTTAATCTGAAACACGGGGGGGGGGGGGGCGGGAGAGAGTATATGTGTGTGCCATCACTGGGGGAGAGAGGTGGAATAGGTGTCT
>VOQJ01003703.1:6026-17457 GCA_015052665.1 Apistogramma diplotaenia
GGGGGGGAGGGAGATGTGGCTCAGGAGGAAGAGTGGGGTCCTCTACTAATCGGAAGGTTGGTGGTTCAAACTCCAGCTCCTCCAGTTCGTTTGTCAATGTGTCCATCAAAATAATGAACTGATGTCTTCATCAGTGTGTGAGCGTGTGTTTGATAGCATTCAAACAAAATGAAGGTATTTTGCAGTGTAAACCTCATGTAGTGAAAAGCTCATTGCTGCTGAAGTACTAAATTTAAGGTTTTACTTTTGGAAGTGGTAACCACAGGTGGAAAAACACAGTGTTGTTGTTTCATGCCATGACAACTAGCAGGCTGTTCAAGTAGATCATTTCCAGCTACATGCAGCCACACAGTAAGTGCAAAAAAGAAAAAAAAAGACCCCAGTGTGTTTGCGCACTAGAGCAAACACAGCTCCAGTCCACAAACACACTGGAACTGTTCACGCTATCGCTGGCCTCGTGCCAACGCAAAATCAGAGACCTTAATGTAATACATCTGCAAATACTAACCACGGCTACACTGAAGTCCTAACTCATCATAAAGCTCATGAATGTTTCATAGTAAGTTATGCCAAATTAAGATCTTGGCAGACAGGGTGGAGTGGGGTGGTTGATTAAGATCAAACGTGTGTGCACACTGAAGAGGAGTTATAAAGTCTGTTTTAAACATCTAAATCAGAGGGCCCAGCCCATTCACGATTCTATGCCTGGCTCTCTTTTCCATTCCCATAGACGTCCCGGCTGGTTTTCCCATGGGATCATTGCCATGCACAGATGCTTACTGAAGGCTTCACACCCTTTCCCTTCAAAACTCAAGGCAAAAGTTTTGGTCTCAGACTGACTGGAATGATTACTACCACACAGCCGTGATTCAGTTCTATAAATCAGCACACAACTCTTTGCACCTCCGAATCAGCAGGATAAATTTAAACATAATGAGATTCCGAAACTGGATTTCTTTTAATGATCCTCCCCTGTAAAGTTTAAAGCTTGGTACAGCAAAACCTACACTCCAGAGATGACTGCTTCACAACTGGCTTTGAACACACTGTCATCGTTATAGCTTCGTTTCTCACCCACTGGATTTTTAACATACACGCATACACAACACACACACACACGCAAAAGTGTTTACTCACTGATTCATGGGTCTTGTCCTTTGCATCGTATACGCTTAGCTTGACTAGCGTCTCTGGGCTAGCAGGATACTCTGAAGGGAAGGTCACCCCCGTCAGAAACAGTGGGTCTTTGTTCGCCTGGCAGAGAGAGGAGCAACACCGAATTATACTGAGATACAGTACATGCACATGTCTATGTGTGTGTACTGCAACACAGATGTACATGAAAAAGCAGGAAGCTGAATGGGGGGAAAAAAGGAGGGAGACTCGGGCGGGTACATGAGCCAGCAGCTGGGCTCAGTCTGCCCCCTTTCTGCATTTCTCTCCATTCCTCTTGCCTTTTCCTGCTGCCTCTCCTGGGCACGGAAAGAAAAAGCAGAAGATAGAGCTCTCCCTGGTGGGTCTACCTGAAGGTGTAGCATAAATACAGTGTGCCAACCGAGGCTGCAGATCAGGAGCAAAAAATGTTGACAGGTAAGCTGCCGCAGTTGCAGGCAGGCAATGGGATTAAACCGAACACGGCACACACGGCGCTGGGCTCTCAAACACCAGAAGGCAGCAGAGCATTGGCCAATATTTGCTCACAACCTCCCTGAAATCACAATACACAAGTCACCACCTTTAACTTGTGTTGTGCTTGTTTTGCCATGTCCTTAGGAGACATTCTTTTCATTCCACACCAGCTAACAAGGGTGTGAGTAGTATTTGCTTTAGCATCAGAACCTTTCTAAAAACAAAGCACAACGAAACGAGCAAAACAGCAGACAAGCAGTGTCATGAAACAAGGCGAGTCTCTGTGCCGGTTTCTACAAGATGTGACTTATTCAACAACATGTTGGAAAAGGAGAATGGTGATATTAACTGACAGTATCGTGCTGATATGCTTCTGCTACCATGATATATCAAAACAAAGGAAATCATTACATATACATATATATATATAATTTATGATTCATTTAGCAATAGTTTGACACAGTCTACGTGTTGCCCCGTCTACCCCTGCTTTTCCCCTTTATCTTTCTGGAAATATCTGTGACTCTGTTACTAATAGGCAGTAGCTGGCTCCACCAAAATGTTGAGGGTTTATTGTAATATTGTTGCTGTCTTGCTTCGCTCTCCTTTTCTCTCTTCTCTTTCCCTCACGCCACTCAGTTGCAGCAGGGGGCCGCCCTCCCTGAGCCTGGTTCTGCTGGAGGTTTCTTCCTCTTAAAAGCTTTTTTTCCCTCCTTAATTTTGCCCGGTGACTGCTCATAGGGGTTGAGCTTTTCTTTGTCCTTATCTTACAATATGAAATGCTTACTGCTGTCAATCGGTGCCATAAAGAATATCTAATTAAGTGAAACTGAATAAGTTGTCGACTTGTCCGGGGTGTACCCTGCCTGACAGCTGGGAGAGACTTCAGTCCCCACCCCCCCACCCGGTCTGTGAGCCTGGATTGGAGATGCTGAAGAAGATGGATGGATAGATTGGGTGGTGGGGGGGGGGGGTTAGATGTAATTAGCAAAAAGGCAGCAGAAATATTAACCATAATCAACCTGTGCATGTGAAGTTTATTTATCCATCGCTCCTCTGTTCTGTAGATGTGTGACACTGAGGTCAATAGTGGAATCACTTCCTCAAATCTGGTTACAGAAGTGTTAAAGTCACACTCAAGAACTACTTTATCTGCACTGATTAGATAAAAAGCCAGAGAATTTAGATTCTGAGTAAGAGGCAAGTAGGCAAGATAAGACAGAACCATTGATAATTTGTATCAATAATGCCTCAGGTTAGTCCCAGCTGATACAACTTTTAAGGCATCTCTCTAACATTCATTAATTTCTTTTAAATAAATCCCATATGTGAAAATGTTTGGAAAAAGAAAACTACTTTCAGAGTGAATATAATCTGCAATAAATTCTAATTAAAAACTTGATTGGCACCCAGAGAGAGCAGACTTCCACTAAAGTCAGTGTTCTGTATATTTTTTTTTAAAAGAAGTGATTCAAATCTGCACCAACAAATTTATAGCTGGCTTGTTTATATCTGCGTATTCCTGCTGACAAACAGAGCAATAAATTTTATTCCTCCAACTTAAGGAATAAATTTTATTTTTCCAGCTGAGGGGCTTTCCTGGGAAGACTTAAGAACTGTTTAATCACTTGGTGTTTTCTATCTGAAGCAATTCAAAGCATTGTGTGTTTACACTGGGGGTTTCCTGTTCCTCTGCACAGCTCTGATGGGCGTCTCTAGAACACAGCCCTTTGGGACCATGTGGGGGCAGATTGGGAACTGGTAATGAGACTGATCCAGACAGACTGGAAGCCACGCTTGAATGTATGGACACACCCTTGAAAAAAAAAATCCTGGGTATAATAGCTGAAATAAATATGATGTACATATTCTGATGTAAGTAGGTAAAACTGCATACAAAATATTCAGTGTGCAAAGGTAGACTACATTTCAGTGCAAAAAAAAAAACTGTTGTTTTGTCAAGTGCCTGAACAGTAGTTATAGACGGTGCAATTGAAAAATTCGTACTAATTAAAAACTGGCCTCTTATTCCTTTGAGGTTGTCTCCTTGTGGGCTCTGCACCATTTCCAGTGCTTCCACTCTTTATAAAGAAGGCCCGTCCATCATATCTGGCTACTTGTCCTCGCACATTTGCAATTTTATATCCTTCATGTGTGGAATCATTACTTATGATGAGAGCTGGGTCTCTGTGGCTCAGACACTAAACAGCAGTTGAAGAGCTATAGTGTCCAAAAACTAAAGGCAGCACGTCACGATCAGGAGGCTGAGCAAATTGTCCTTGTATTGCACTGTGAATGTGTGTCCCTGGGTCAGACTGTCCACACAGCTGCACCTTAAGTGCAGTGAAAAGGCTGGGACCTTTTGGCTAAACTGCCCTCTTCTCCAAAATGCAATTTAAGTCAACATTTTGACGTAGCAGACGAGATCGCAGACAGGCGTGCATGCGTGGTCAGAACAGGACTTCAAGGGAATAATCTAAATGAAGCAAAAGTACTAAGTTGTGAAAAACTGCACATGGAGACATCTTTGGAGTGGATAGCTCACAAATTGATGTTCGGTTCCTGCTTTTTTGATCACACACACAAACCATCAAAATATGATTTCCTGGCAAGAAAAGTTACTTCAGCACTTCAGATGTATCTAAACAGGCAACACTTCAGCACCAGTTAATTATGTCAGTTAATGTTGTATAAAAACAGAAAAAAAGCAGCAGAGAATGAAGGATATGGTCTGAACACAGGTGTTATGGTTACATACTCTATTGAGATAATTCTGCGGTTTAGCGCATGTGTTCAGGTGTTTTCATCCAACACCCAAACGTGCCCACACAACAGTTTCTTATTTCTTCAGAATGAGTTCAAAGTCAGCACTGAATGAATGCCTCATCTGCTTTTCTCTAGCTCAGCTGAGATTGACACATCAAGTGAAGAGCCTTTGACAATACAGGGTTTCAGGAGAGCCAGAATCGGAAGTCTCCCTAAAAACAGCAATGTGCTTAACACACAAAGGCAGAATTACAGTATGTGCTTGACTGCACACTCACACACAGAAGGAACACACAAAAAAAAAAAACACCTCCTCACCACCACACCACTAACCCCTCTGATCCTGCAGAAATCTTCCCTTGGCTGACAGAGGGGAAATAAAGCAAGTCTATTGCTTCTGATTTCATGTCTCTAGACATGGTAATATTAGTCTTGACGCCTGGTGCCATTTTGCCACCCAGCCATGAAGCTGTGTGGTTTGTGTACACTAATGTTCTAAACACACAGCCTGATTGAGCACAGTGGGTATACACACACACACAGTGGAATCAATGCACTGCTTTGAGCCCAGAGCAAATGGGGATCTTATCTGCACTATACACTGACAAAAAGACAGACTTGACCATTATACTCCAGAATGTGCAGGTACACAGACATAATCCGTTACACCTCCCTCTCTGGCACGCTGAATATGCCTCATTCAGACTTACCAGCATGCTTGGCAGCCTCAGCTGCAGCTGAATCTTCTTAGAGCTGCTGATGGGCTGAGATGAGCTAAAGTGGTAATGCTGTCTCCATTTACACAAAGACGTGAGCCAGGCTGTCATACAAGTGGTCAACATATGCTGTGGGAGGCAGCTGCCCCTCTCTTGTCTTTTTGTCAGTTTGGGTTGCAACTCTCTGCGGAGCAACCAATTTAGGCCATTAAGAGGGCGTGTGTGTGTGTGTTTGTGTGCGATTGGGCTGAGGGGGAAGTGCAAATATTCTGGGTTGAATTTCGCTGCACTGGGCTTTTTTCCCTTTTCCTTGACCATTCATAATTACATATACACAGAGAGACTAGACTTTTGGACTTGTTCCACGCAGGGGGTTCTTTGCTCGACTAGCTCGACATCAAAGGCTGTTTTATCCTCTGCCGTTGCGTGACGTCAAATCCCCTCAAGTACCACCACTCCTGGACCCATTGCCCGTGTTTAAGGAAAGGGATTTTCCTACACAGAAGTATTAGGGATTGGCAGAAAATGCAGCTCTTTCCATCCCAATTTCTCTCTCTTGTGTCAGCCTCAAGACAGAGAAAGCGTACACTTGTGGAAAACAAAGGACTTGCGATTTCTACAGAAAGGACATCTCTTTTCTCTGAACATTCGGTAAAATACCAAATGGCATTTTTTTTTGTGCGCTGGCAGCTTCAAATAAAATTTGTCCAAAGTGATTCTCGTTGCACTTGAGCTGTCACTTGTCCTTTTCTGTTCTACCAACTGCAGATTAAGATGCAGCATCCCCGCTGAGACAAAACCTTCTTTATGGAGATGAAATGGGTCAAGTTAAAATAGCGTGTCCCACTTATGTACTGCAACCCCAGTTCCAAAAAAATTGGGGTGTAAGTAACAAAAATGCAATCCATTTGAACCCTCTTTTTTCCTTTTGTTTAAAGTTTTGTTTAAACTTTTTTCATTCATTCTGAGAGTCTCTCTCTCTCCTTACAGTTATGTTTACCTCCCAAAAAGCTCTTCTTCTGTTTTTGTCCATACTTCCTTTAAAAACATGTGTGTGATGAAACATCAAGATTGATCATATAGTTTTCATAAAACCACAGATTTTCCCCCCTGACTTGAGTGCAACTGACAGGTTCTGTAGTACCCGGCCCGTTCTATCATTTATCTTCTAAATGAAATCTTTCTATCACATAAAGCGTGATGATACACATATTACAGGAGTAGGAAGAATGCCGGAGCTTCTCACACAGCCAACCAAACCGGGCTCCAGCAAAGCCGACAGCAGCTGGTGAGAGAAGGGAATGTGACAACAGCCAAAACACAAGTGGCAGTTGTGCTGTCTTCAAACACTACACATAGAGTAAGGCTCCCAAAGACACACACACACACACACATACATATACTGTATGACTTCCTTTGGTCATACAGGTTAATAAACATCTGTTTAGTGCAAAAATGTACTAAAAACTCTTGTTCCTGTAAATACATTAAAACTTCATTCAAAGATGCTTTCAAAAACACACTTTTCTCAGTGTCGCTTTACTTCTGAGTCAAAATAACACTAATACTGGTACTCTGATTGATCTGATTTCTGGGGGAGTATTTAAAGAGATGCTCACTTTTATGACACAATCCAAACTAATAAAAATGAATATCTGGCACAGCAAATCCATCAGACCGTCTTAGACCCTTTTCTAAGGTTGTAAACCTCTTCTTTACAACGCGTTTTTTAAATCACAATGAATGCGAACATACCCTTTTCTTGCGAAGACAAAAGCAGTCCATATCCTCAGATCATTCTCCAAATCCTGAACATTACAGCCATGAAATCAAAACTCAAGCAGCACTCAGAGTGTCTGCAGAGCTGGCTGAGCCAGCATACAATATCCTACCACATCCTGTGTTTCCACACACACACACACATGCACAAACACACATACGCTGCTGCTCCCTTGACTGAAGGGAAAAGCAGTTGAAATCACTCTTTGAAAGAGACGGTTATGCTAATTTAGCTTTACTGGATTAGGAGGGAAATAGTGTCTCCTTTTTATGCGTCTGGAAACTTTGCCCTCATATGAGGAAGGAGAAGAGAAAAAAAGAGGGAGTGTGTGTGTGTTGGCCTATGCACGTGTGTGTAGGTGGGTGTTCCAAAGTGGGACGGGGGCAGCAGCTGCTGCCCAGAAAACACTTGTGTGGCTGCTGTCTCAGCAACAACACTGTCATGCTGGAGGTAAGAGAAGACGAATTAAAGAGGTCAAAGAGCACAAAAACACTCTCACTCTGTTGAATTAAACCCAAAAACACACACTGTACACGTACTGTAAATGCATGATTGGCACACAACACAGCCGCTCATGTGAATGTCTGGACTCAGCTGTCATTAGGACTCATTGTCTGTTCCAGTTCGGTGACTCACATGGAAAAACAAGGCTGAGAAAAAGGAGGACAGGCTGATGGAGAGAATACCAACCAAGACTTGGTGACCCAGAGACACAGCAAAACAACAACATCAAAGGTCGGAGAAAGGATGGCGGCGCATGTGCGTGTGTGTGCGATGCCTTACCTCGACTATCTCTGTGCAGGCGTGAGACACGAGGTGCTGCTTGTGGGGATCTATGACAGCCACCTGGACCAAAGCATTGGGCTTCCTGTCTCTGCCTGAGGCCACCAGATCATTACAGGCTACACAGAGGAAGAAAGGGAGGAAGGGAGAGCCGATAGGGAGCGCAGAGGATGGAGAGAAACAGGAGACGAGAGGAGAGAAGAGAGGAGAAGGGGATGAAAGATGAGAGGGGAAGATTTTCCTTTAGGATATAAACTAAAGTGGCACAAATCACATGACAGTGGGTCAAAAATGGAGAACATGACAGTAGACGGCAGAGAATAACGGCAAATAAACATATAGGAAGGAAGGAAACAACCAAGATAAGTTTATAAACATATATTAAAATTCATATGACAAAGTATTAAGCATTGCTTCTAAGGGGCCACTTTCTTGGCATTTTTTAAAAAGTGATCTTCAGCAATAATTCTCAAGACTTTCTGAAGGTTTTTCAACGTTTTTCTTTAGACTTTGGCGGTCCAAAGTCCAGTCGTACCTGCCGTTTTTCAAAGTAATGTTTTTTAGTTTTTTAAGCCACTTAAGACTCACCCATGATTTATTCACGCATGAAAAAAACATCAACCAAGGAACCAATGCTGTTTCTACATGTAACAGACAACTTTGCAAAGAACCAGTTTCAAATTGTATCTTCATGCACTTTGTTGCTAGCAAGCCATCACAATTTTTGCACCAACAAGGCAACTCCTGAAGTTGGAAATTTGGAACGTCTAGTCATGGTGTGCAGTATGTCCTTAAATAATTTGAAGAAACTGGACAAGTGGAGGGCAAAATAAGAAGCAGCAGGCTAAAAATATACATAGAGAGAGCTGGCAAACAGTATCTGAAAGTCATGTCCTTAAGAAAGAGGAAACAAATCTAGCAAGGACCTGACACAGAACCAGAGAGATGCATCTGGCCCTTAAGTTGATCCATCTACTGTTCACTGAAGCCTCATCTGAAATGTTCTCAGTAGAAGGGAGACTGTCACGAAGCCAAGAAACAACATGTCCGATGGAGTGATGAATCCAAATGTGACTTTTTCGGTTGTAAATGTCATCAGAATGTATGGAGGGGGTCAAGACGGGGATACAACAGTGAGTGTCAACAGCCATCTGTAAAAAAAGCAGTGGAGGCTCGTAGTTTGGGGGCTGCATTTCAGCCAGTAGCGTTGGAGATCTTGTCACCACTGATGGAATTATCAAGATAAGTACCATCAGATGCAACACCGTGTGCAAAGTGTCTGATTGACAACGATGCCAACCACGCTGCCAATGCAGTAAAAGCATACCTGGATAGAAAAACACAGCGGAACAGCATCACTCATGAATTGGCGTCCCCAGAGCCCAGACCTCAACATTACTGAAGCAGTGTGGGATCATCCTGACAGAGAACAGAACAAAAGGCAGAAACATCCAAAGAAGAGCTTTGAATGTCCTTCAAGAAGCCTGGAGAACTGTTCCTGAAGACTGTTTAAAGAAATGACAGGAAAGCTGCCTCAGAGACTGCATTGAAGAATAAATGTGGTCATGCCAAATATTACACTTGAATGATACAGACTCTGTTTTTGCCTTATATACTGTATTTTAATGCATGTTAGCTTTCTTCCACAAATCACTGCACCAACCTCACCTAGCAAAATATGAAAAAAACGAGGGTTGACTCAGGACTTTTGCACAGTACTGTACTAAAACTGCTGCCTCAGCAGTCAATTAAAATGGCAGCAAGGCAAGTCAAATCCCCCCTGGCAGTGAGATATCGGCTTTATGATGGCTTTCATTTCTGACATCAAAAGCAGCCTGTCACTCAGCACCCATGTCTTTCAAGGACAGGAAGAACGTTCATCTCACAATTTCTGTACAGGAAATCTGGGGGAATGAATGGGTTTGGAAAGAAGCTCTAAGATACACTAAGAACACTCGTTGATGCCATCACAACCAAAGTGATAAACACAACTCCACTAAGACATCCTTGTGATCTCCTTGGTAGAGTCAGATGTACAGTAGTGAAGTCAAACAGCAAGAAAGCATCCTGGATTTTCCTGGATATTTCAGAGGACACTAATGCCTGCTGTTACAGTTTTTCAGCATGTTAAACAAAAACAAAAGCACGAGGAAAAAAAACAGAGGATGTGACTCTCGTGTTCACATCTGCATCACGTGAAAAGTCGATAAAACCATCCAGCTCGATCGAGTAAATTACACCATATGGCTCTGAATTTATGTATGAATTAGCATTTGTAGGCCGTCGAGTACAGCAATGACAAAATTTTGTACAGAAGCCTCCCTGAATCTGATACAAAAGCTGCATTTTATATGTGTGGCATAATTCTGGCATGCAGTCTTAATGTGTGATCCATCCATCCATGCTCTTCCACTTATCCAATTCAGGGTTGTGGGGAGGCTTGAGCCTATACTTTAGAGCTCTGGATATGACTCATTGCATGAAATTCGAAAGCAAATTAAAAGGCAACAACGGCAGGAGTGTGCTCTAGTATTTTCATCATTTTGAATTTATTGGTTCAGCAACTGAGCAGCAAGGGAAGGTGCAAGGCATTCTCAAAGTGAGAGAAAAGCAACAATAAAGGTGAGATGTGAAGGGGGGGGGGGGGATAGAGTGGTTTCTTGTTTGTTTGTTTGTTTGCCTTTCAATATGTAACTGATTCTGATATTATAACATACCATCTAATGTACTGAAGAGACACATCCAGGATACAGTAAAACTTAATTTATGAAGAGAAGTTTACAGACAGTGATCACCACCTACTGAAAAGAAATGTAAAAAGCAGGCATTTTCCAGCAGCATTGGTGAGGTAATGGTGCTGCCAGGGTGATTGTCATTTGCATTTTAAAGAACAGTAAAATAAACATGGATGGCCTTTAATGAGCATTTGTCACAAACGTGTCTGCGAGAAAGCAGAGAAATAAAAAAAAAATATGCTTGAGCCATAAAAAATGTAAGCTTTTCGTGATCTTTGCCTTTACTATTCCTTTTCAACCTATAATGATCAAATAAAGGGGAGAAATATTTTCTTCAAGGTCGACTAACAGTGGAAACATTTTAACGCGCTTCAGTTAAAGGAAGGGTTTGTACGGCGATTCACAAATGTAGTGACAGCATGAAATGCTGTTGTGTTTCACAGAGAACAACTATAGTAAAAGAAAATCTTTAAAAAAAAATCTTAACTCAGTTCTCAGTTAACATTTAACAAATTGTACAATAAAAAAGAGAAAAGTATATTATATTAACAGCCACGCTTGGGGAAAACTTTCTGTTTTTTGGAGTCTGTGTGTCTAGTATGAAAAAAAAATCTAGCAACCAATGAAAATTAAAGTTCATGTTGGCTTGTCAGGACCTTTTTGTCATGATCCTGATTTTTGGTTGTGGATTATTTCTGTGTTTCGGGTTGTGCTGGTTTCTCTGGTGTGTTGCTGGCCCCGTCTAGTTGTGTTCCAGCAATGAAGCTGAGTTTTTTTGAGTTCAACTCTGTCTCCAGAGTTCTGCAGTGGGGCCCTCAGCCTGCCTGCAACAGCACTACAGATTTACCAAATTATGACTCTCATGAAGGCCTTATCAGACTGACTGGAAGATGCTGAAATAATGTTTGGACCTCCACAATAGTGGCAACCTCTGCCCTTTAAGGATCTATACTCCCCCCCCCCCCCCCCCCCCCCCCCCCCCACACCCCACACCACCTCCCCCCCCCCTTTCTCTTTTAAAA
>VOQJ01003705.1:3123-19521 GCA_015052665.1 Apistogramma diplotaenia
ACCCCCCCCCCCCCTTAAACCTCAACCAGATTTGTCTGTACTTGCATCAGCAAAGAGTCTAGCGAACTGTAAAAGTCTCAAGCAACCTTTTTTCACACATTTATTAAACACAGCCATCACTGGGTGTGGTCTTTCTTTGTCACATGATGCTTTGGATGCCAGCAGTTACATCTGCACACATTCTGCAAGTCATTTGGGCTCTGATACATCTTGTGATAATCGCTGCAGTAACGTGGCTGTAAAAACTGTTTAATGGGGTAGATTTTGGGTTTGTAAACTTTCTTATGGAAAGTTAGATGAGTCGATCAGTTTCAATATCACGTCTGGGTACTAAGTAATGAGCCAATGAAGCAAAGAAAAAACTGTTAGCTGGGCTCCATCTGTGTTCAAACATACGCCTACAAGCACTAATCACATGTTGTATCTTGTTTGCTAATTCTGTTTAGAGAAATGTAGAAAACTGACAATTTGTGGTTTTACAGGGACTTAGAAGCTAAAGCTATTTATCCGCTAACAACAGTTTATCCTTACACACACTTGTGAAGCCTCTTCACTGCTTTGATGTCAATCTCAGTGGTAACAAGAGTATATTGTTTTGCAGCAATAATAATGACACATAGAATCCCACTAAGGAAATATCTGCTGGTTTTTTTTAAAAATAAGAATTATTGTTATTGTTGCAGATATACATCATCTTGTAACATTTGAAAAGGGCCAGGTCAGCCGGTCTTCTCTCTAATTGCCTACCTAAACTCCACATGACAACATCACAGCACAGATTTATGAAACTCAATCAGTGCATGTCACCAATTGAGTGACAGATAGATAAATATTGGCCAAGGCCATCATTCACCTTACTGCATTTGCAGAGCCGCTAAAGCCAGTCAGCCAGGTGAGTAGCTGCTAAATGAGTGCATTTTTTGTAAGATCATCCCTTAAAATATTGATCATTTACGGTTGTGTGCAAAAATCTTGAGTCGCTTCTCATTTCTTTATATTTAGCCTCCAAGGAGCCAGGCTGTTTTTAAACTTCTTAAAAGTGATCTTAAGCAATAGTTGATCACTTTCATACAGCGGGAATGTTTGTATGTTTAGCCACTTAACACTAACCCATTACTCATTCAAGCACGTAACGCTTGTACTTCATGGGGTAGTTAAAGAGGGAAGGCCTAAAAGACTCTTTTTACAGCTGAGTGTCATCATCACCTGCCTCACTGTGTGGTACGCTGGGTGCACAGTGGCAGAGGAAGAGGCACTGCAGACAGTGGTTATGTAAATCTGCACAGAAAACCATCGGGTGCAGCTTGCCACTGATCAAGGATATCTACACCTCCGGATTCAGGGAAAGAGCTGCCTGCATTCTTTGTGACCACACCCACCCCGCACACCTCTCCCGTCCACAAGGAGGCTGCGCTGCATCCGGGCAAAAACAGCTTCTCCCAGGATTAGGTCAGACTGTTGAACCATTCGACCTCCATCCACTGACTTAGACACTTCCACACACCTGTCACCTTAAATACCTGTCACTTAAAAAAAATAAAAGACATTCCATCCTATTTAGTGTTATCCTGCTATTCAACTGCTTTGTGTTATTCAGCACTGCATCTTCAGACCATTTTCAAGTTATTCCTGCTTTAGCAGGATGCTGTTATACCTGTTTTTAGTTTTAGTTTGCTTTATTCTTATTCTATTTTTACTTATCTTAGTTTAGCTATCTGTTTACTTATTATTTATTTATTTGTACGTATTATTTTAATAATAACTATTCTATAGTGTAATACTACTAATCATATGATTGACCTACACTGAGACCTGAGAAACTAAACTTCATCTACACTTTGTCTCACAGTGTGAATGACAATAAAGTCTGAGCATAAAAAAGTCACTTAACTCTATGAATGAACCAATGTTGTGTTTACACATGAGACATTGCAATACAACAGACACAGCAAAAAGCCAAACAAATTTAAATGGAATCTTTAGGCACTTTGTTATCGTAGCAATGCCCTTTTCTCTATGATAAATGTCAAAGATAACAGTTTGGCTTACATAAAACAGTATTTTTGCACTAAAAAGGTGATTCTAAAAGCTATTAGACAAAATCTTTGCACATCTCAACACAATGTGCAATGTGATGAACAAAAGAAGATGTGGCAGGACTAAAAACGATCTACTTGGATAAACAGTATCTGAAAATCAGGGGAAAATCCAGCAAAGACCTCACGCAGGACCCTGGAACTGCATCCAACCCTTGAGCTGATCCATCTTCTGTGCTCAACACAAATGGTCTCAGTGGAAGGGTGGCTGTCGAGAAGCCAGTGACAATGATCCCAAACATACCGTCAATGCAGCAAAAGCATACCTTTATAGAAAAACACATGATCACGGACTGGCTTGTCCAGAACCAGACCTCCCACGAGCAGTGTGCAAGGTCTTGAAAGAGGATGAACAATACCTTTGCACAGTAATGCAAATCAGCTCATAAACCAAGTATAATACAGCATCCAAATCAATAACTGTTCATAACTCGACATTTGCGGCACATATAGTACAGGATACGAGAATGCTAACGTGACGCACGTCTGGGTCTTGGTTAACAAGGGTGTTGAGAATGCCTCTTGTATAGTAGCATGTCCCTTTTCAGTTATAGTACTCTTTGATGCCTCTCACCCTTGGAAGGCCATGCTGGGGATCAAAGCTGGAACAGAATAATTTGTCCAGCATGCCTGTCAGTTTTAAGAAGATCTAAGCCATTTCATCTACAAACAAAGCACAACAAAGGTAACATAGAGTGAAAACTGCAATCATGAAAAAAGTGACATGCTTCTCACTGTAGCCTTTTATCAGATACGTCCATTGCCACAAGACATTAACATCATGGTTTTGCAATGGTGCATGGAGATTCACGGGCAATGTAATTACTTGAGAGCTATTTTGAGCCTCTTTTGCACCCCCCCCCCCTCCTGCCACATATAGTTAGGTGACTTTCATTTTATTTCTTTATATGTTCCATAATCAACATGTGGTCCAGCAGTATGTTGTATCAAGCTTTTATCAAAGGGCACTAATATTTTATTAACCCATTTAAAAATATAATTATTGTTTATGGATGCGTGAGGTAAGAGGTGAATTTCTGGAACTTATCTTCTTATACTGGTTGTCACATTTGAGTGTATGCAGACTTCATATCTGCTGTGCTTCAGTGATTACTGATGAACACTCATTTATCATTTATTGTCAGGCTCATTTATTAACAAAAATTACTCTGAGCATGTTACAAGTGGATGTTAATGGTCATGCTGTTTCCACTGGCAGATGTGGTTTTAGGGTGCAACACTTCTTGCCACTTCAAAGAACGCCTCTCAGATTAAGGTAAATGATGCTATTAAAGTGTGAGGTACAAGCAGACACCACAAACACTTTAGGCTTTATAACACATTTATTGTTTTTATTGTTTAGTTCTCCACTCATTACTCATTTCACAGTTAATGGATGATGCGCCAACATAATAGGCTTCCCACCAGCCCAAAGAAAATGCAGTGAATATTTAGGTAGCTACACATTTTCACTTACCGGTAAGTGTGTGATTGTTCTTTTTGTATGATTTTTGTTTTTCTGTGGTTAGATTCTCACTGTACTGTCTGTCGTTGCCTCGCCACACTTGAATTTTCAATTCAATTTGCCAAAAAAAAAAGAAGTGACAAATCAAATTGTCACTCAGTTTTAAAATACCCTAACGTTGTTCTGTTGGATTCCAGTTAGGTGACATACATTTCACTTTTTTTTCTTCTTCTTTGGAAAATGTTTCTGAGCTTTTGACAGTGCGAGTTGGATTGTGGAGTATTCCTCTTCTGCCAAGCTTCTGGCAACAGAGAGTGTCATCCTGTCATTCACTGTTTTGCTATATCCACAGGCATTTACAGTGCCATTGATAAATGTCATCTCCCCAAAGCCCTTTGCACTCATGCCCCCATATCATCTGTGCCAAGAAAAAAAAAAGTATATACAAACGCGCGCGCGCGCGCGCGCACACACACACACACTTATTTATGTGTGGTCTGCTTCGACAGAGATGAACAAATGTATCTTAAATGTAAGGCATCACTTGACCAAAGAATGGGGTCCCAGTTTGACCCTCAGTTTTGTTACAATAGCAAGCAAAGGCAGTGCTCATTATGTCTTTTACACTCTCTGGCTTCACTGATATCTGAACCACTTGCCTGTATTGTCAGACACTGCATTTCCATGTATTATGGATCAGCTCAAAAACAACATCAAAGTATAAAGCTGATGTAATTTAAAAGCATTTCTCTCTTTTTCTCCTAACTGCTCTCCAGACCTCTCTGGTGCTGAAATGCAAACAGTGAGTAGCAATTTTTCATTGTTATTAATATTTTGGATTTTATATTCTAATGATCACTGCTTGATTTATAAATCAAGAAGACTCTGAAAACAGGGAGGGCGCTGTTGTGCCGGGCCAGGTGAGAGAAAGGAAAAAAGCTCAAGTCTATATTATTAAAGCTGTACATATTTATTTATGAGCAACAACAGATTTTTAGTTAGCTTTCTTATGTAAGGCCGTAAGAGACTAATGCAGTGCCTCGTGTCATCAGACACATAGGATAGGCAATATTACTTTGTAAGCAGCAAATAAAGCTTTTTTCTTTACATTCTTTTCCTTATTGCACTCAAACCTCTCTGAATGAGGTCTAAAAAGTCTACTGTATCTAAGCGTTGCATTTTGCATATATTTTGATTATTTATTGAGATCTTTAGCAAGTGAAAAAAACATTTACAAACCAATAATGTGAAAATGATCAAGAACATAATTTTACATGAACTGCTGAACCATGGCCAAGATCAATATAATTTGGAAAATAT
Source organism: Apistogramma diplotaenia (assembly GCA_015052665.1). Taxonomy (NCBI): domain Eukaryota; kingdom Metazoa; phylum Chordata; class Actinopteri; order Cichliformes; family Cichlidae; genus Apistogramma; species Apistogramma diplotaenia. The sequence continues at coordinate 8,005 of VOQJ01003705.1, forward strand.
TTATTAGTACCTACACTACAAGGTCAATTCCCCTTGTATCTCATCTTAGGGACTTATTTTTTCTTCCAAATAAATCACATTTTTAAGGTCTGAAAGTGCAAAACAGGGCAGAAGTGGTGAAAAAGCAACATGTCATATCTTTGTTGGTAAAAGGCTGACTATAGCACAGCCCAAAACTTTAAAGCTGCAACCCACACATTAGGATTTATCCATTTGTCCCAATAAGATTAAGTCTCTATTTAGATCAGAGAGTCTTCTGCAGTTATTAGTTATTTTCACACGTGGTTATGATTATTTTGTTTTGTATTTCTCATCATCCCCAAGCAACTATGATTGTAGGGGAATTAGTCAGGGTGTGAGAGAGATTTTTTTTTTCCAACCTGTTTCTCTTAAGATGATTATGCCACAAGTTTCAAAACCCTGAAGATGGTTTTTGCGGCTTTTGTAAGGAATAAGAATAAAAAATGAAAGAAAATAATCTCTCAGTGTGACACACGATCACAAAGCTTGGTAAATTATCAAAATTATTAAAAGGAACAATAGCAAATTCATACATGTAAAAAGATGGGACCTTGAAATGCGGGGGTTTTTTTGTGTTATTTAACAGAAGGTTGTTACACATGTTGTGTGAAATACTAATTTGAAAATGAATGCAATATTTTTCTTTAAAAATGTAGTGGGATATAAATATAAAGTATAAAGTTCCTGTTAGTCGTCAACACAAGGAAAAACATTTAGACTCGGATATCAAAGTTAAATTTTAGGACTGTTTAATGGACAATGTCAAAAACTGTCTAAACAAAGGCATCTGAAACCATCAATCGCATTCTTCAGTGATAAATCACACTTTAAATGCTGCTTAGCTGTGTGGCACTGCATCATCTATCATGGACACTGCACGTCACACTCCAAACAATGAAGAAAAAAACCTTAAAATCACTTTATATTAAATATATGAAAACATGTTACTGCAAACTATGTTTATGCATCATTAAAATATGAGAAAATGACATCTGAAAAACGAATAAATTGCTACTTTAAAGTTTGGTGCATTGTGCCGCGCATTATGAACGATGCTTGTTGTTTGACAGTTCATGACACTCATGTCAAAAGTTACAATCTAAAACAATAATAAAACAATGCAATGCAAACATCCATTTGTTCTGCTAATCCGGGGCCTGACCCTGAGCAGTGAAGCTCAGACCTTCCTCTCCCCGAGCCTCCTCCGCCAGCTTACGTTGGATTCAGACTTCAGCGCTGCGTCTTTGTAGAGCTACGATGTAGCCTACGTAAGAGGCTTTGCTGTGGGCAATTTTTTTTAAGGTTCAAACACCTCTATTTTTTGTTTTTTTGTACAAATTTGGGAAATTGTCTGCAAGGAAATAACGGTGTTTCCTGGGAGGTGCACTTCGGGTTACTTTGTAAAACTCCACAAGTAACTCACAATATTAGACCTAATAAAAATATCAGGCCAAGATCCACAGTTATGGTATTTTTCTATAACAATGGCAGGGCTGCACTGCTATCTGGTGGCAGATCGCTGTGTAATAATAGCGACCATTAGTCGTCTAGCCGTATAGTTGGTCACATCTCTACTGAAAATCAAGTCTTTGTCAAGCACTCGTTGCTCACAGGGGGTCATTTTTGGGTCATCAGTTTCATTTTAAATTTGAGCATGAATATATTTTCAATAATAGTCTCTCTTTTAATCTTGAGAGTGGGCTGTAGCTCTGGCGAGTGAAACATATGACTCATCTGACCCTTGAGTCACAGGGCATCATGACCCAAAAATACAGGCTATGACACCATCTGTTTATTTCATCATTAGTAGTAACAGTGACATCACAAGGTCAGCGGCTGTGTGAATGCAGGGCTGAGTCCTACAAACACAGAGTGTCCATATACAGCAGATTACACTATCATCCTTTGAAAGATGCACCACATCACAAGCAATCATGTTACCGTGCTTACTCTTTCCTCCTGTGGACCTCATTCTTGCATTATTGAAGATTTAGCCAGACGGTCAGCAGTGCACACTTGCCTCAGGAGATAATGTTATCCAATTAATCTAAAATAGGTTTAGGATGAAGAATGATTTTAACTTGAAGTGATCCTGAAAAGGTGTGAAGAAAGTATAGTGTGAAGTTTGGAAAACTGTGATGCCACATGGTGACTGTGTGATATAAAGTGTCATTAAGCCCTTTTCAAAAATGCTTATATTTGAATTTGGAACAATGAAAACAGTAAAAATAAACACGTCTTTCTGAATGTTATAGTTCAGTATGCTGTGATACTCATATTAGTCATATTAATCAACTTATTTATACTTCTTATGCTCTTTAATAATGCTTACATAACTGTATTTCTTCATATTTTCTTTTATCTTACCAGTTTTTACAAGAGTGATGAAAAAAACAACCTTGAATGCACATTTAACCTTCAGGCGAATGTTCTGCATCAGCAGATGGCCACATCGGGTTTCTCTTCTATCAGCCAAGAACAAAAAATCAGAGGCTGCAGAAGGCACAGCCTCACCCAAACTGGGAAATTATGGCGTACTCTCAGTAGACAGTGGGCAACCACAAAGCATGTGCGCATGCCTAAATTCAGCTAAAGCACAGACCCACTGTAATTCATTATTGCACTTGTATTTTGCCTCATTTCATTTCTGTTGATAAGAATATTAACTTATACTGCAGATTGAGTTTTCCAATATTATTTTATGACTTTGCATATTTGAGTTTATTACTTAATTAATTAATTACTTTGTGATTATTTGCAGCACTTTATAATTGTATCTGTAGTATTTATTAGAGCACCATATAAAAAGGTCATTTGAGTTCATACCTGGCAGTGTTTATTCTGCGACTTATTAAAGTGTAACATGCCTCGAGCAACATGTGTTAGAAAGACGACTGAGTAAAAAAGTTGAATGCACGCCGTCCTGCCGTGTCGGCGTTTATTGCAGAAGATACTTTTAAGAGAAACTGTAGCACGCTGCGCACCTACAGCCCAGAGAGACAGGAGAACACTCCCACACCCAGAAATGAGGGTTACGCCTACCTTTTCAAGTGGGCCCGGGAATAGCATATAGTGAGCACACTAATCAAACATGCTTGGTCACAGCACAGATAGCCTAGTGTGAGTAAAAGTTACAAAGTAAAAGTAAAGTTATGATAAACTGCAAGCAGGAGATGTGCAGGGGGAAAAAGTTTAAACTTTTTTACAGAGGATTTATTATAGCAGCTTTGTGGTGCAATCACGTCACCACAAGTCTTTAAGGAATATGCCAATCCATGTCACCAAGAATCAATGCTGTTTAAAAGCAAAAAGCCACTATCCAATATTATGAGTGTACACAGATAAGATATAAAAAATTGTGAATTAATGACACTCATGTTCATCAAGCTAAAAAACATTTGATAGAAAACAATAAGTCCAGATTATCAGTAGTTTTTTGCATATGGCCAATATATTATTTAAGTAACAAATACTCACTGTTTATTAAAAACATATAAAACAGAAATCAGGACTTAACGAGAGGCACTGTGGTTACAAGTAGATCCTACTGTATGTCAAGCAAGTTTTTTGTGGGCTGGAACCTGGCTTTTTTTTTTCAAAACAGTGTCGTGGATATTCTCGCACTACCACAGTCAGCACACAAACATTTTTTGATCTCACTGTTTATCTGCAAGTGAAAACATGTCATTTTTGATGTGCAACTTGGCTATGTTCTGCTATGTACCGGTATAGCAGATGCATTTCTGTGTTACAAAGTGAATTATTAACATTAATGTATGATGTGTTTACAGTAATGTTTTTCTCTATATTATTGTAGGGTGTTTACCTCATAATATAAAGCACTTTCAGGGGACTTTTGTTGTGATTTTCTGCTACATAAATAAAACTGAATTGAATAATAATAATTCAGTTGTCAAAGATGGAGAAAGATGAAAAAGGTTAGAGGAGAAGAAAAGATGACTGACGGCATCCAAGGCTAAGCACTGTTCAGTAAGTGACATTAAACTTGAAGAACCTGAGCTTGAATAAGCAAGGTAGTTAATTTAAGATTTGTTTTTCTTTTTATCAGATAGTGGATATGTACAGTATTAATGTGTTTATGTAGGCATTTCAGCTTATAAAATGTCTGACAATTTCTTTTTTGCCATTTGGAAGCTCTATGAGGAAACTGTACAGTTTTAGCAAGTGTAGGCCATGTTTTTTGGCAAACTGCAGGGGGCGCATTGTCAGCAGTAAGTCACACTTGTTCCACGTGGGTGCTGGACTCCGCCACTCTATCGGATCATAATTTCTGTGAACAGAATTTTCAAGCCCTTCCAAGAGGTAGAGGCTGCTGGGTTTGGTGTCCTCAGGATCTACTTTTTGCAGATGATGTGCTTCATTGAGCCATGACATCCAACAGTGTGGAGTGTGAAGTTGCCAAGATGAGAATTAGGACCTCCAAGTCTGAGGTCATCGTTCTCAGACAGAAACGGGTGAAGTGCCCATTGCAGGTTGGGAATAAGCTGGTGCCTCAGGGTAACTGGGTATTGTTCATAAGTGAGGGGAGAATGGAGGAGAGATTAGTGTGGGGTCCACAGTGATGCAGACCAGTCCGTTGCGATGAAGAGTAGGCTGAGCATGAAAGCAAACCAGTCTATCTGTATTTCCACCCTCATCTATGGCCACAGGCTGAAAGAATGAAGGCACAGATACAAGTGGCAGAGGTTTGCTTCCTCCGCAGGGTGCCTTGGCACTCAGAGTCTTGGATTTCTGCGATAACTTAAGGAGCTCAGTCATTCTTCAGGGACTCACAGTAGAGTCAATACTACTCCACATCCAATGAAGCCAGCTGTGGAAAGTCAGGCGTCTGACATGGATGCTTCCTGGGCTTCTCATAGGTGAAGTGTGTTTGGGGCATGTCCTCAAGGAGGCTTCGAGGCAGACCAATAACATGGTGGAGATCTCAGCTGGCTTGGGAACATCTTGGTGTCCCCCAAGTGAACTGGAAGAGGGAGGTCTGGGTGTCTCTGATTAGAATGCCTGGACCGGGATCCACAGAGAAAATGGAGGGATGGATGGATGGATGGATGGATGGATGGATGGATGGATGGATGGATGGATGGATGGATGGATGGATGGATGGATGGATGGATGGATGGATGGATGGATGGATGGATGGATGGATGGAATGCAGAAATTAAATGTTACTGTTTGAACATTGAAAATCAAATAATTGAAGTTTATGTGGTTCAATGGTTGTGTTATAAGAAACTTTTTTTGATTATGTTCTTATCATTGTTCTGTTACTGCCGAAATGCTACATAATGCTACATTTAGGTTTTATGGTGCATTGTCACAATGTGATTTTTTTTTGTTGACCACAAGAAGAAAAGCTGCTGCAGTGCTACAGGTAAAGAGGAGCCTAATAAACTAAAACTAAACAGGCTGAGAAGTTCCGTGATGTGAAATTGTGAAAATCTATCATCAATCAATCATTATTTGCATTCAAAATTTCTTAAAATATTGGTAATACTGGATTATTGCTTCAACCCAGGATACTTTCCTTGGAGAAAACTACTGGAATGAAATCTGGGGCTCTATCAGCTTCACTATTTTATGGCAGTTTCAAAAACCACTATGAAGTCACACTGTCAGACAGCCTGTTCTGCTTTGTTGATGCTTGTTTGAAAACAGGACATCAGAACACTGTGTGACATAGCAGGCAGTGAAGTGTATGTCCACAGATTGAACACCACACACACTTGGATGCTACTTATGCCCCTGTCAGATCAAATAGAAGGCAACACTGCCAAAGGTATACAGTTTCATTAAATTCAGCATAATCATCTATCCATGTACAGTATATCTTTGGCAATAAGAGAGAGAAATAGAACCAATATTAAAAAGTAAAAGAAGTGAACATTTCTGTGCTTACAAATACTGTGCCTGTCTCGATAAACTATTAATTTTATTATTTATTGAATCTTTCTTTTAAGTTAATGTAATTAAAATCATAAATTAAAATCACATTGATGTATACAGTGGAGAAAAAGAAATTGGCTGGTCGGCTACAGAGTATTTCATAATTTGAGTTCAGTATTTACAGTTGCAATAAAAAATATTCCTTGCTGAGTGTGTGGAAGGCTGAACAGTAAATGTTTTGCTGATTAGTAATGTTTGAAGGATAGTTCCTCACAGTAAGAATGTTCTGATTTCAAATCTGCCAGTAGGCTATGGCCTTTCTATTTAGAATGTGTATGTTTGTGTTATGTCTGCATATATTTGCTCAGAGTTGATAATGTGACAGTGCCCAAGGGCCAACAGTCCCTGATGACATAAATTTAAACAATAAAAGATGTACATAAATATTGTTTATTTAATATTTTCATTTTTTATGCAGCAAACAAATGAAGAAACCATTAAGATGAAGCATAAGCATAACACAGAAACTCTGTGAAGTACAACTCTGTCATTCAGATAACAGTGGAACAGGTAAGCTACTTACACTAATGTGAAGGGCACACAGGTACACAGGACAGGTCTGCTTTGAGAGCAGTGGTAGACATGCGTAAAATGGGAGTCGCTCTTGATCTGAAGTGGTTCTTGTTTGAGTTCAGGACAGACACACTCTGCTCAGACAAATACGTGGAGCCAAACAAGCTTAACGTGAATGAAAGTGCCTATTTTGCGAGCATCTTTATGAGGCTGCATTATTGTATCTATTTTATCACGAATCCAATCCTTTTAGGCCCAGAAACTCTGATGTTTGTTGCAATTTCTGCTGACATCAATGACAGTTTTTACTTGGATAAGTAAAGGATAAAAGTCACTTTGCCAAAAACTGATTCCTGTGACAAAAATGCTGTTTCAGTCTCACACTACATCATTCATGAAAGACTCAACATATGTGTTACAGATTATGGACAACAAGCCATCCTTTTTTGTGAAAATGCGAGAAATCACTGTTGGCATATGATCACTTTTTAGCACGTTACCAGTAAAAAGCCACGAGGGCTTTGTCTTTGTCATTGTCACACCTGCTGCAGGTGAGGTGGAGTGTCATCAGGGTCAAACATGTCCTTTTCATCAGATAGCAACAAAAGTAATTGCACTCACCAGCCAGAGATACGATGACTGCTGCACATTGCTTCAGCTCAGTTGTCCTGGAGTTGCTTTGCTTTTCAGCATGGTTGCTGCATGATAGCTTGTTCAATGTATTAATAACATTTGTCTGGTAATGTTTCTTCAAATTATATTATGTTATGTTATCATTTTGGTTTTCAGTTAAAAAAAAATTCATTTCCTTCTTTCCTAGAAATGGCGGCCTTCATCATCCTTTTTCTAATTGCTGTAGCCATGACAGCAGGAACCAACAGTCACCCCAAGGCGCTTTTTATTGTAAGGTGAAGACAATTAATTATAAAAAATCCAAGTTGGGGCCGTGATTGGCCCGTGGGCTGGACGCTGGACAAGCCTGGTATAAATTGACTCCAATTCACGGCAAAGTGTTGGCAAGCTGTCTGCGTTTATAAAATTAGATGGCAATTATTTGCAAACCTTTGCCAATCTGTCCAAGAGTGACTGCAGTCAGTCTGAGTCAGACTGCAATTGTCTAGAACTAGGTTGCCTCCCAGCAGGTAACCTGTCACCTTGCAATTGAAAGTATTCACACAGAAGTTTTATCTTAGATAAAAGTAAAAAGGTAGGTTAAGTAAAAGATACTCCAACAAAAGGCTACTTTCTTAATTTAATTAAAGGGTGAAAGAGGAAAGGAGAATTTGATGGGTCGAAATTAATACCACACAAGAAACCCTTTAAAAATCAGCTTTACTTTACAAAATAAAATACATTGAAATATCCGTGTAAATTCTTGCACCAGTTCAGTTTGGTCTATGAGCCATATCGAGCCTGTAGCCATTCACTTTCCTGCCTGTGCAGATAACTGATTATTAGGAAAGAATCAATAACTGCTTTCTTTAGTACTGTATGAAAAGTATATATGAAATCAAGCGAATGTCATGTCATACATGTATCCAGACAGAAAGAGTAAAGCAAAACATTTACTGTTCTACACCATACCTACACTCTCAAGCTTACTTCTTTTTCTCCACACGCACACAGTGGCTTATTCAGAGCCAGCATGACAGCTTGGTCCTCTGATGCAGAAAGTGATAAGCTCATCTCCAAGTCTCTGTGGTACTGGGAGAAGAGAGAAAATAAGAGACAGAAAGGAAGAGGGAATGAAAGAAAAAATAAGACCAGTGGAAATGAGGTAGAGGGGGTAAGACGGAGGAAAGAGATAAAATGAGAAAATGGCAGAGAGAGCCCATCACATTTGGGCTTGCAGACCTGTGCCCAGAAGAGAGGACAATGTAGATGAGTAAATGATCCTCATTTGGACTCCAGCATGTAATCACAGAGTAGCCATTTACTGAGAAATACAATTCCAAGTCTGCCATTTGAAATAAGAAAACAGAAACATTTGGCGAATAAAGAAAGACCAGTAATCCAGGATATAACTGCCGACGTGTCAGCAGAAATATACGTGTGATCATAAATAATCTTTAGCTAATGCTTCACCAAACAGTTTCAACCCCACCCTCCCCCCACACTCCATACCCCATAGCTGTGCACCACCGACCAATTTCCTCCACCATCGATTGGTGGTCCATTCCAGCCGAGGAGAGAGGGGCAACTCTTCTTCCCTATGGATTTTTACGTCACAACGATGACTGACTGCAAATAACCACTCGCCAATCATGTCCCACTTTCCGAGTGACCTTTCTCAAACACTCACACTTAGCACTCGAATGTAGTAGTGCAGTTTTGTACAAAGAGAAGTTTTATTTGTCTAAAAATGTAACAGGTTGGGGTTTTTTTGGTGGGGGGTGGGTGATGTGGAGGGTGGGGGGATAAATGTTGTTCATGTGTAAACACCATTTCACCTTTATTCACATTAGCAAACAGAAGTCTAATTGTGTCTCTGTTGGAGATGGGAAAGAGAGGGACTGATTATATATAGTAGCATCAGACGCTACACCTGGGCCAGATGTGTTAATAAAGTGTAAACACAGAGCATATGCACTCCCATTTATACAGTATATATATATATGGTCCTTGATCCTTGGTCTTTTGCCCATTTTCTCAAGATGGCAGCGCCAGCAGTGCAGCAGCTTCTCTAGCTCTTGGTGTTAGTGTTAAAGTTAGCACTACCAATGCCAGTAAAAGAACATTAAAATACTGCAGAGTAGAGCAAAAGGACCTATATAACAATCTCCATGTTCAGCACTACAGACAATCCCTACTTTGACCATTACGGAAACCAATCAGCTGATCTATACCTCAGCAGCAGTGGAATGAAAGACGGCGCAGAAGCCCTTATCATTGCAGTACCGGAACAAGTTCTAAGCACAAGCTCAATAGAGGCTGGGTTGTACCACACCAGGCAAGACTCGAGGTGAAGGCTGTGCAGAGATGCCTCTGAGAAAATCCAGCACATAGCAGTTGGGAGGACAATTCTAGCAGGCAGGGCATACATGGAACACCATAACCAAGTGGCTGGAATACTATACAGAAACATATGTGCCGAATATAACATGGAAGTCCTGAGTTCAAAACGGGATATGCTTAGAGGCTTAGAGAAGACCTAGAGAGGATGTGTACGGATGTAGTAATCAGAACACTTGGGGCAGTGATCCCCAAACTGAAAGAGTGGCTCCAGCTGATTCCAGGAACAATATCTGAGATCTCTGTCCAGAAGTTCGCTTTCCTAGGAACAGCTAAGTTACTGTGCAAGTCCCTTATGCTCCCAGGCAGGGGATAATTTTATATATATTTCTGTGTGTCTGTGTGTGTGCCTATCCCAGCTGTCATAGGGCGAGAGGCAGGGCCAACACACAGAGACAGACAACCATTCACACTCACAGTCACACCTGTGGGCAATTTAGAGTGACCAATTAACCTAACCCCAGTAAGCGCATGTTTGAACCCAGACCTTCTAGATGTCATTCCCTGTGAGGCAGCAGTGCTAACCACCACGCCACCGTGCCGCCCGTGTGTCTGTTTAATAAATAGAACTTTTTGAAAAGTACATACACAGTTTTTTAGAGCACAGAAATATTGAGTTCTTACTACTATAGGCTTTTGGTTCCATTATATAAAGATTATGTGAAAACTGCAATAACTTTTTCATGCCTTTTTCATGTCATGTTCCATTACTTTTTAATTTAAAACAAATTCTGCAATTAGTTTGATCATCAGAATTTATACAGAGTACAGAGCTTTATAGTCTGCATAATGAAATGTAAAAAGCCATCTGCTCTTTAACCTGTTCAGATGATTTAGAAGGCCTGGTCACACTCTGATTTCATTAAATACATTTCACCTATTCCCTGGCTTCATTAATGGGAAAAGGAGGTTAAAGATAGCACTATGCTAATAGTGTTGAGGTACACACGGAGAGAGGGAAAGAAAGAGAGAAAAGGGAGATGGGGAAAGTTGGCAATGGAGGCAAAATTTAAATATCTTGAGGTCAGCTAACATGAGTTCTCCCATTGCCATTATAATATCCAGGTCAACAGAAGTGCTAAATAATTTGGGGAACACCTAATTGCATTTTTTCCATTCTTGCAGTTTGTTTTGTGATTTTTTTTAAGCTATGGTTCTGTATTCACAGTGTAAAATTAAAATATGTCATGAAGGAATATCAACTGATACACCATCAAAGGCCATGGCAATGTTATGGGAAACACTGCTGGATGAATCTATAAAACATATGTGAGGGCATGCATCCAGTAAAGGTCCCCAGGCTAGGTCTCCCCCATGCTAACCAAGCCTACCTCGGAATATGAGCGAGAGATACATGGCTGGAACTAAAAGGTTACAGCATAAATGGACACAAATGAGAACTGTTGGAATGCTAATACACATGTAGTATATGAAGAGGATGTCACACCTATGGATTATTAGAACTCCAACATCCAGACTGATGGCAAAACTACTCATATCGCAGTGTTCCAACACACGAAGGAAGCAACTGCTATCGCAACTAGAAACTGACAAGGTGCAACACAAATACTACGGTAAGGGGGAGGCAGGATGACAGGTCAGAGAGGATATTTCAATGTCCGCTCACTCCAAGATTGGGTTCCAAGACCCAATAATAACAACAAACAGTAAACTGAATACCAGAGCAGGTTACCTTAAAAATAATAGAAAACTGGACACCCCCCCTCTCCCCGATGCCGACTACAAACCATCCATCCATCCATCCATTCTCTACCGTTTATCCCGTTCGGGGTCGCGGGGGGGCTGGAGCCTATCCCAGCTCACATAGGGCGAGAGGCAGGGTACATCCTGTACAGGTCGCCAGCCTGTCGCAGGGCCAACATAGAGAGCCAGACAACCATTCACACTCACATTCATACCTATGGGCAATTTAGAGTGACCAATTAACCTAACCCCAGTAAATGCATGTCTTTGGACTATGGGAGGAAACCGGAGTACCCAGAGGAA
>VOQJ01003706.1:2554-14420 GCA_015052665.1 Apistogramma diplotaenia
TGACTCTGTTCCAGGCCCTTCAGCCAGCCAGTTTATACAAAGAGCTGGACTACATGCAAGCACATTTGCATAGGTTGCATACCCCTGTGCACAAGACTTGCAAAATGGCAAAAATGCAGAAGTTTATCTTGCATCACACACAACTAGTGGCATCATTTGTTTATACACTGGCTCACTGAAGCAGACACTCCTCTGAAAATGTCAGTGTTAGACCTAAATACAGTTTTACACATGTTATAGATGGGAACTATTTTTTGCAATCATCATGCAAACATGGCTGAAGCATGGGAATCTATGGTGACTAGCTTGCTATTTGGAGCCAGTCTCAAGTGGTCTGCTGTTTTTGGCACTACTGTGTTGCCTTCATTTTTTTAGCCCCAGAGGTTGCCAGTTGGTCATAAAAAGGACTAAAGAGTACTGACACAGTTACAGTTCATCCCGGTGAAGCTGCTTGATAAGAATTTAGTGGGTTCCTCTTTAGAGAGACTTCAGTGCAGCTGCTCAAAGTTTCATGACAATCCATCAAAGTGCTGTAAAACAGATGATCTGATAAATCTCAGTTATATGGTGTGATTTTACTTTTTCATTATTGTAAAATCAAAAGATTTAGAGAATCTGGAGAAACCGCTCTGCGGAAGGGAGAAGAGCTGAAAGTCAGTATTGGATGTCCATGATCTTCAGGCTCTCAGGCAGCACTGCATTAAACATCAGGCGTGATTCTGTTATGGAAATGACTGCATGGGCTCAGAAACACTTCCAGAAATCACTGTGAGCACAGTTCACCTTACCATTCACAAATGCACATTAAATTGCCTTCATGCCAGGAAGAAGCCAAATGCAATTATGATCTGGAAACACCGCCATCTTCTCTGGGCCAAATGGACTGAGGCAAAGTGGAAAGCTGCTGTGTGGCCCAACAAATTAAAATCTGAAATTCACCGGAAAGCATGGATACCATCTCCTCTGGACTAAAGAGGAAAGGGATCACCTGACTTGTTATAAATGCTCAGTTCAAAATCCTGCATCTCTGATGGTGTGAAGGTGCATCAGTGCCTGTAGAATTAGCAGCTTGCACATCTAGAAAGGCGTCATCACTACTGAAAGGGAAAAGGAAAGACTTCAGGGAAAGACTTGCGTATTTCAGTAAACAACAGCATGACATCATCATTCATGCTGATCAGGCCTGCCCGCAGACCAGACTTTACACCAACTGAAAACATTTGAAACATAATGAAGCATAAAATATGCCAAAGAAGACCCATATTGGAGAAGAATGAGCTCTGAGACATTTACAAACTCTTGTTAACAGTGGGACACATGGTCCTATCCCGACTTTTTAGAGATGTGTCTGAAACTGAGCTAATATTTTTTGTAAAATGCTACATTTTCTTATTTTAAACATGAGATATGTTTTCTGTGTTCTATTGTGAATAAAATATGGGTTTATGAGATCTGAGATTTGCAAATCATTGCATTCGTTTTTATTCACATTTTACACAACATCCCAACATTTGTCAAAGTCAGGTTCCAATGCTTCATGTGCTTGTTTGGCTTTAACGTGCCACCAAACATATGAGAATTTTCCAAAAAAAGCTTTAATCTAATTACAGAAGATTTTTTTAGTTCATCCATTGAGGTTTTGAATCTATTTCATCTACTCAAAGGGTCATTAAGTTTCCACAGAAGGACATGTAATCCTTCAAAGTTTGTAAGTGAAACATGTAACTGCAGCTGATTTTGAAGTGGGATGTTGGAAACACTTGACCGCAGTAATGGGACTAATATAACAGACTTAGTCAGATCAATTTATCAAAGCTGTTAATGTATTTGTGTCATCATTTATGGCTTATGATGCCATTGTCCAATAACTGGAATATTATGTCCCTATATTTGCACTGTCCATGTAGTCGTCATCATAGAGGACCCATTAAATCCCAGGTGACTTGCTGAATCAGTGTGACTGCTGCTGACTCTTAGTATTAGTGCAGCAAAACCAAATACAAGCAACTTTGGCCTCTATGTGACAGTAAATTCACACGCTGCCCAAGACTAGTCACAGTTTGCATCAGCTGCATTTAGCAGCACTCAGGGAACATTTACTTTTAATGTTCCACTGTCTCACCAGTCTGGCACTGAATCAGTCTTTGCGTTTTGGTATCTTTTTCAGCCACTGAAGTCATGTTTCCTGTTGTTTTATTTTGGCTATTTTATATGAGTTTTGGCAGCTAGATGAAGATCCATTTGATGAACTACATATAAAGTAAAATGTTTTTAGGCTCAGTAGGTTTAAATATTGCTACTTTCAGGGTTTACGTTCTTCCTTAAACATGTTTCTCTGATTAGGCAACTATAAAGAGTCACAAAGGAAATTAAATTCCAAATCAGTCAAATAAAAAACAACTCATTCATAAATCACTGGCCCATCACAGGGTTGAGAATTTGCCAGAGTCCAGCCCAGTGTGTGTGTGTGTGTGTGTGTGTGTGTGTGTGTCTGTGTGTGTGTGTGTACTGCATGTGTGTGCGTGTGTGACTGTTGGGAAATGTCAGCATATGTTATCCCACACTTGCTCTTATTAAAAGGAAACTTAAAACCCCCTCAGTGCTTTGATGACAGGAGTCCACGTGACCTTTTCCTGTCTTTGGTGTTTTCTGCAGATCGACTTCTAAATCTGATTAAGCCTGGTATTGAATGTCCTCCAGTTATGAAAGTCTCTAACACTCCGCCAGATCTGCCATTCTGATCTGAATATTTTGGCTTTTGTTTATGATTTTGGCTTTAAATAAACCCCTCTCATTTAGAAGCGATCTTGGGAAAGCCGTGCCTAATCTGATATAAAACTCATCCTGTTTTTTGTGGTCTTCAACAAATTAGTCTTGCTCCGTGAGAAAATGCCTCTAGTTGGATAAAAACCTCTTTTGCTAACTTAAATATAATAATATAAATGAACTCATAAATATTTATATAAGAAAGTGCATTTCGTGCGTTTTAAACCCTCATCAGAGGTGGACGTGACTGTGAAAGGAAAAGCAGACTTCTCAAGCAGAAAAGCACTGGCACAATGATGCCGCATCACTGAAGTAAATGAATTTCTGTGTAACACTGAAGGACTGTTTTCACTTTGAAGAAGGATCCCCACCCTTCACTGGCCATATTCTCCTGCTTTTCAATATGAAATGAAAACTGAGGTACTCAGAACTGCTGAAACACATTGGCAGAAAGCACTTTTCAGATTTTTTCATTTTTCGAGAGCACGTGTGATGAAGCGTGTCATCAGGGTGACATTCCTGACAGAGTCACAGGGGCTTCAGAAGAGGTGAGTCATTAACCTTGTGACAACACTTGGGTAATACCCCCCATAACTGTGGAAGAGCTCAGTCTGAGAAAAATAAACACGATGATGTCATTGTGATGTCATTGTGATGTTAGCTCGAATGCTTGATGAATGAGTTGAGGGGCCCCAGTATACGTCATACAGTACTGTGTAAATATCTTGAGCCACCCCTCATTTCTTTATACTTTGCTTCCAAGAAGCCAGACTTTGTTGTTTATTTGTTTGTTTATTTGTTTTTGTCCTGAATAATAGTTCTCTGGGCTTTCTGAAAGTCAGGTACAAGTATTGGACGATGACCGGTCCTTGTATGCTGACCATTTTTAGAGGAATTTGTTTTTTTGTTGAACCACTTAACATTCAAGCATAAAAAGGCACTTAACTCACGGGATGAACCAGTGTTGTGTCTACACACACATAACAGACAACTCAGCAACGAACCAAATTATACTCAGCATATTGTTACTAGCAGCCTGTTTCCAAAACACAAAATTGTTGCCATTTCTTTAGCTGAATCTATGAAAAATGTCAAAGAAAACACAATTTGACCGAAATATTTTTGTCCCAACAAGGTGATTCACAAAGAACTATTAGCTGAAAATATATCTCAGCATGCTGTGCAGTGTGTCTTTATGAAGTCTAAAAAAAGCTGGAGAAGTGCAGAAGAAATGAAGAAGTTGCACCTAAAATCTGTCTACAGCAGATAAACAGTATCCAAAAGTCAGGGCCTTAAGAAATAGGGGAGAAGAAATCCAGCAAAGACCTGACGCAGAGCCTGAGAGGTGCATCTGGTCCTTCAAGCATCATCAGAAATGGTCTCAGTGGAAGGTCGACTAACAAGAAAGCGTTTTTAATAAAGAGAAAAATAAGTAGATTAAACACGGTGGAGGCTCTGTCATGGTTTGGAGCTGCATTTCAGCCAGTTGTGTTTGAAGAGCTTGTTAAAATTGATGGAATTTTGAATGCAGAAAAGTACCATCAGATGTTTATCCACCATGCAATACCTGGAAAGCGTCCAATTTGCTTCCCCAGAGCCTGGACCTCAACATTACTGAAGCAGTGTGGAATCATCTGAACAGACAACAAAAGGCAGAAACATCCAAAAAGAACTATTCCTGAAGATGCCTTAAAGAAATGACAAGAAGCTGCCTCAGAGAGCAGGGTGTGTTGAAGAATAAAGGTGGTCACACCAAAGATTAACTTTCAACTCGTTAGAATTGTACATTCGGTTTTGCCTCATATGCTGTATTTCCATATAGGTTTGGATGTCTATAATGGTCTGTGTGGTCTTTGTGGGCCTTCCTTATAATTTTTATGGATTTATCATCATCCAATAAACAGTGTGTCGAACTTCCGCCAATGCTCCAACTCCTCACCAGCCTTCATGAAGTTCATGTTGGTAGTTTTTGGATAATGTTGGGTGCAAACAGAGCTACTCAAGAGCCAGACTGAGAACTCTTTCTTAAGGTGGCACAAAGAGGCATTGTATACCATCCTCATAAAGTGTAGTTATTTCTGGAAAAATAGTCCCACCTCTGCCTGATGTGATAGTAAAATCTTGTCAAAAATCCTTTCAAATGTTTTCACATTTTTGTGTGTTTTAATGTAATCATTGTTTTCAAGCTTTTTTTGCAGCATTTGCTCTTTTTCAGCTTCTCTCAGCCATCTTTCCTGGCAAGTTTTTCAGAAAACCTCAGTTGTTATTTTAAGAAAATAACCACCCAAATCTGTCCTTCAGGGAAAAGCATGACCTCACATTAATCTCTTGAGAGGGAAATTACCATGTACTGTCTAACCTTCCTATTAGAGCCTCTTCAGTTTGCAAGAATTCCCATGTAATTGGGCCTCCCAGCGGATGTTAATAAATCACCAGTGAATCTGCAGCTGACCTTTGACTCTGGGATATTGCAGACAAGCTGAGCAGCAGGGAAAGAGCAGAAAGACACTCCCCGCAGGTGAGGTGGATCACAAGTTTTTGTCTTCTGCTTTTAAGGCAACTAAAATCCTAAATCCTATCACAAACTTGATGGGCTTTTTGTCTAAAGTGCAAGAAAATGCTAAAAAGTATCTTGTAATTTTTCTAAATCTCCTCAACTGATTTTATATTCCCTTTTGCAGACAGCAAGTGAGAGAGCCTCACTGTTTTCACGGGATCCTTTGTCCGCCTTGATTTTCTAAACAGACGTCATCATGATGGAGACGCAGCAGAAGACTGGAAGTTGTCCTGCACCAGGCCAAACTGCTGTCACAACCAGCACAACAGGTACACATGCTTGGTCTCCTTAGAAAAAAGAATAAGAAATGAAGTCAATAATGCCGGAGAAGAGAGCTCCCTCCAGAATGAAGCAAAGCCGCAGGAAGGGCTAAAAATGCAAAATAGGGATGTTTTGTTGTTACTTTGTGTCATCAAAATGCTTCTGACTGAACTCATCAAAGACTGTGGATCTTTGAATTATTTCCTATACTGTTTCTTCTCATCACTCCACATTTGACATAAACAAATAACACCTCAGAGAGTAAAATTGCATAGATTTTTCCGTCAGTTGCCCATCTGCTTGCTTATTGTTCCACCGATATTGCACAATGAATGTACAGTTTTGGGCTCAGCTGCCGATGATTATAATCTTTTATTTTTATTAATATGTCTCTTTTGATTGTCAAAACTTTGTGAGATTTTAAAACTAAAGGCCGGGGGTAAACCTTTAAGTAACATGAAAACAACCTGTGCTTTTAAAAAAAGATTCATAGTTCTGCAAAAGAGATTCACAATTTACTGTAACTTTGTGAGGATAAATGGTGCTTTCCATGCAAATTATAAACAGCGCTGACATTACAAAGAGTGTGTGTGGGCGTTTGGTCTAGGACAGTGAGTTTGTTGAGATCTAATGACAAGCGAAAGCATTTTCAGGTAAGAGTTTGTTTTGTTTTTCTGTTCTGTTCCAGCTGTGTGAGAAACATATGTGGTTACACGGTGGCACATTTCGAACTGTGAGAGGTTTTCATGCCAAGTGCATTAATAACTGTTTATGAGGTGCAAATTTTAGCTGTTTAAGCATTTCTATTTGTGAAAGCAGCTGTTTTGTCAGCAAAGTGATGGACTGCCAGAGAAACTTTTATCTTTAATTGCAGATGTGACCTTTTTATGGGCATCTTCGACACATTAACCGCTTTCACGAGCAATGATGACTTTTTTGAGCACATGATCACTGTAGACTGTAGTTCTCTGCCTGTTAAAAATAAAAAAGTGTCCCTGCAGGTGTCAGACACTGCTATGATAAAATATTTATGCTAGCACTGCATAATATAATTAAATGTACACTCACTGGTTTCGCTCATTAACATGAATATGTAATCAGCCAATCTTGTCTTGACCGTGTCATTATGACACGGTCAAGACAACCAGTGGAGGTTCAAACCGAGCATCAGAATGGGGAAGAAAGGAGATTTAAGTGACTTTAAACATGGAGTGGATGTCATTGCCAGATGGGCTGGTGTGAGCAGTTCAGAAACTCCTGATCTCCTGGGATTTTCCCCCACATGACCATTTCTAGGGTTCATAGATAAAGGTCTGAAAAAGAGAAAATATACAGTGAGGTCACAAGGGAATGAAAAGTTCCTTTGCGTTGCACAGAGGTTAGACACACACATGCACACGACAACTTTACACTAAACGTAGACTAACTGACTAAAGTCCAGTCTAACATAAAAGAAACTCGTAAAAATCTAAGCGCTGTTCTGCTCTGCTCCAGAAAACCCCCCCCACAAAAAAAGCCTCTAAATAATCACTGAATCCAAAATCTCGAATAGTGAGCAAAGCTAATTAAAAAAAAACATTTGTTACAACCAAGTACCTTGTCGTGCTTCTGAGAGGATTGTGAGCTTTATTTTGATTCTACAACCGCCTGCTATGACAGACGTTTATGGCCGCAGTGTTCCCATCGTCTTGTGGCTGCTTCCAGCAGGATGACACATCATGCCACAAGGCCAAATCTTTGACCAGTGACCAGTCCAGCACCCTGCTGAACTGATGCCATGACGAATGAAGGCAGTTCTAAAGGCAAAAGGGGGTCCAACCTGGTACTAGCAAAGTGTTCCTAATAAAGTGTCCAGTCAGTGTAGACTCTGGTTCTGCATTCATTGAGCTCTGTATTTTCTAGACAAACTACTTAATAATTTTAGATAAAATGCAAGGCACAGAAAATCAGAGTGTAAACCTCAAAAAGAAGGTTTTAAAGCCAACAGAGACACAGCTAATCCTCAACGAGTTCTGAATGAATTCGCAACAGAGGTTTTTGAGAAATGCAATATTTCCTGGATTATAATTTTATAAAAAAAAATATTTATTAAGTGAAAGTAACTGCATACATGTTTGTTTTCTTTCAGTATCCCCCTCTGAGATGCTTTCACTCGCGCAGAAACCAAAGAATGATTCAAAACTATTGGGAAAAGATTCTGGTCCAAATTGCCAAATACGGTTTAAGTCAGACGTGACAAAGAGCAGACATGGGAAGTGTTTCATAAGTGTGATAAAAAACCAGTCAGATCATGACATGAATGTGAGATTTGAGTCAAAGGAGGGTGCGTCCATTAGTTGGACCTCAAATTCAAGAGGAACAATATGGTTTTCGTCCTCATGATGGAATGCTGGACCAGCTCTTTATCTATGAGTCTTTCACATCGCTGTGGAGAAAATTTGGCCCACTCTAAAACTTAATAGTTTTAATACAGCCACATTGGAGGATTTTAAATCATGAGCAACCTGTTTAAAGTCATAAAAAAGCATCTCAATCAGATTTGAGTTTTGACTTTAGTTTGTTTTTTTAGCCTTTCAGAGGTGGACTTGCTGCTGTGTTTTGGATCACTATCACACTACTACCACCATGTCTGACTGCTGATGTGATGTTCTTTTTCATGAAATACTGCGTTTTACTCCAAATGTAACGTGACTCAAAGCTTCCAAAAAATGTAACTTTAGTCTCATCAGTTCACAGACTATTTTCTCAAAAGTTGCGGGGGTCATTGAGACGTTTTTTAAGATGAGTCTTTGTGTTTGTTTTGGTCTGTAGTGGTTTGGGCCTTGGAACTCTCCCATGGATGCCATTTTTTTCCCAGTCTCTTTCTTGTTGTTGAATCATAAAGTCTGACCTTAACGGAGACAAGTCTGTGTTCTTTTGAGAGCTCCAGGATGAGTTCAGGCCAGTACTTGGAAGGTTCACCACTGATACAAGTTTCCATGTTTTAGATCGTGGCATCATGTGCTGCTTTTTGAGATCTTTTAGCCTGCTTCACCTGGTTCTAAGAGATTTCTCTATTCAGCAAGTCTGGTAGTAATCAGCCTGGGTGTGGCTCATAAAATTTTCATCACAAAACAAATGTGGCTAATCATAACAATACTTTTTCACAGCTTTGTGTGAAAAACAGCTTTATAATATGTGTTTGGTGGCTGAATGGGTATGAGACTAGAATTAATCGTGTGCTATGGCCTTCGTGGTCACCCAATCTAAACCCAACAGAACACTTATGGCAGGTTTTTGGACTCACGTCCTTTGCAGTCACATGGCAGTCTGGCATCCTGCTGAGAGGCTTTGTTGGTTTTCCTTTAATTTGTCTCTAGTCTGTCTTGCTGCTGTACATTCCTGCGCAGCATCTGCTGATCGTGACTATTTGTGCTCACCTTTGAGTGAAACAGTGACTAAAATTCTGTAAAACTGTTACATGATGCAAATAAGAGCTGACCTTTGCTACAGCAGCACATGCTTCCATTTGCATAATTGCTAAATTACCTCAAGTGAAGCTTCAAGAAACACTGACTTGGCAGCAGCAAGACACTTGTTCTGCAATTTGCTTACACATGTAGAACATCCTGTACAAACATACTCATAGTTGTGCAGCTCAAGCATTTAGAAACATACACACAAATATTTACTCATATTAACCCACAAATACACACGTACTGTGCTATGGGTAAACACATGATAAAAGGCATGCAAACATATTAAAAGCGCAAATACACATAGGCTTTAAAGAAACTGTGAGACGCAAATGTTGATAAGAGACAATTAATTAACCAAAATATACACAGGCACAAATTTCCATGTTCTCACACAAATTCATTCTCGTAATTTGACCCTTTGTCGTCTCTCATTATGTATACCAGGAGCTTCCGGAGCATCCACGGACACCATGTCTCGTTTCCGTGGGGAAGGAGTTCGCTACAAAGCCAAGCTGATTGGCATGGACCCGGTACCTGATGCCCTGGGAGAAAAAATGTGTCGAGACTCCATGATGAAACTAAAGGTAGTCCACTGCCAAAATAAACAGACTTCTCTCTGCTCTTGATTAAAACTGAGATCCATCTTCTTGTGCTCAGCATTCAGTGTTATCAAAACCATAATTAAAAGTAAACACCAGACGTTCAATATTTCACAATTGCTGAGATTAAACTAAGTGGATGTTGTGATTATGAGCAACTTGTATTTCGGAGACCAATATTTCTATTTAAATAAACTCTGCACATATTTTCTTCTGTTTTAGTTTTAGCAACATCACCACCTGGTTTACTGACTGGTTTACCGACTGGTTTACCATTTGGCTCGACCATTTTGGTGATAAACATTTTGTCCTGAAAGCAGACATCACAAGCACAGGCTGAATCTAACATACAGTGTTACCGAGTAGACTCTGCTTTAGTGTCTAAAATGGGGACCAGAATTTGCGAAACAAAAATCATTAATGTTAAATAAGGCTCACAGCAAAACATATTCAAGAAAATGTTTACTGAGCTTCCTGTTAGAAACAATTGGTAATTGTGGTTTGCTGACCTCATCCTAAGTTTTATAATTAAACATCAAAGTATATAAATAGCAGGCTCAATGCTTAATGCAAATAAAGGTCACATCTCAGCCCTAATTAGAGCATCTTTAATGAATGAACTGGTTTCCTGATAAAGAAAAGGGAGCTGTGGGAAATTCCTGCTGTGGAAAAATGGCTTCTAATCCCTCTGACATCATAGGGACTCCTGACGTGTTCTTCTAATCTCATGGGATTTTGCATGATCCAGAGTGCGCAGCAGCTTTTTAAAAAAATTTAAAAAGTAAGACAATAATAATAAACAGACATCCACAGGGAATAGGACAAAAAGGAGCGAGAGCACTGACACTAAAAACTGTATTTTCAGTGTCAGAATGTGCTCATACATGCTCCCATTGTGCCATATTTTAGTGTGACTAATATTCTGCATGTTAATGTTAATTTAAACTGAAAAACTTTGATCAGTCAGGGGAGTTTAGCCGTTTAATGAGTTGCTCAAACATGGCCTCAGATTTCAATGTAAAAAAGGCACAAAAATCAGTTGGATGGACCTATAAAAAAAGAAAAAAATCTAGAAAAGTATTTCATATATGAAGCTATAACATCAAAATACACATAATATATGTTCAAACTTCGGACAATAAAATTTTGATGCAAATCAAAGATTTGCAAGGCTGAGCAGGACAGATTTGCTGATTTGAGATAGCTGACCCTGTAGCCTGCTGGACGATGAACTCACCGACAGTGATTACAAACCCTGCACTCTGTCAACATTTATACCATACAACACAATTAGAAACAACATGCTACAGCAGTTGTGAGCCACTGATCATAGTCACAGGAAGGACATCACAGTAATGAGTCTATAAAAAGAAAGACAACAGCAGCTAAACCACAAACCACCGAAGGAGCTGTTCCAGATGTTTGTCACAGATATGGATGACATAAAGGCCAATTCTAGGTTTCTGAGCCAATGTTTGAGGGCAGGTGGAACTCAGCTGTAAAACAGCAGCTTTGCATAATAATCCTGGATGCAGGTGTGTAGAAAGCTAATCTGAGTACAGTGCTGAGTAGAAGTCACAAGCCGCCCCTCATTTCTTTACAATTTGCTAGGAAAATGGGGGGAAAGCTGCAGAAATTTAATGAAACATCTCCAAACAGAAATGGAAATTAGCATATAAAGGAGAGTGAGGTCCTTTGGGGTCTGCAGGACTCTGCTAAAGACATTCTATGACTCAGTGGTAGCATCTGCACTATTCTATGCTGTGGCCTGCTGGGGGGGTGGATGCACTGAAAGGGACAGGAGCAGGATCGACAAACTGGTGCGGAGGTCAAGCTCTGTGCTGGGATGTCCTCTGGAGTCAGTAGTGGTAGTGGGTGAGAGGAGGATGTTAGCAAAACTAGCATCCATCATGGACAACCCCCACCACCCTCTGCATGAGACTGTGGGTGTGCTGAGCAGCTCCTTCAGTCAGAGACTAATACATCCTCGCTGCAGGAAGGAGAGCTTTCGCAGAAGCAGTTTGTACACTTCTTGTAGACTTCAAGGTCTTGAATAATCAGGCCCCATCTTATCTTAAAGACCTCATAGTGCCATATTACCCCAGCAGAGCACTTCGCTCTCAGACTGCTGGCTTACTTGTGGTTGCTAGGATACTTAAGAGTAGAATGGGAGGCAGAGCCTTTAGCTTTCAGGCCCCTCTTCTGTGGAACCAGCTCCCAGTTTG
>VOQJ01003708.1:2912-20420 GCA_015052665.1 Apistogramma diplotaenia
TTGCTGCTCCGCTCCTGTTTCTGCTGCGTCAGTGTCTTCATAAAACATACTGCAGCTAAGCACTGTGGCACGGCTGATCTGAAAGGCTTGCTCAGCAGTCACCAGCAAACTATGACCTTGGAAAATCGAGGGGTTCTGTAATTTCAGGACATTTGCGGCAGTTTTCTCTCCTTTAGTTGTTGGGCAGTGTGTCCTGACATTTCATGTAGATGTTCCTGCTTAAATATATAAAAAGACATTTAAATATGAATGATATGTTGCCATAAAATGTAAAAAAAAAAAAGACATTTAACGCTCTAAAGGGGATGAAGCTATTTAAAGCTGTTTTCACTGGTTAATTAAATCCTGGTGTATGCTATATAACCTTTACTAGGTACAGTGTTCAGCTGTTCTTTTTTCCTGGATGCTACCAGCAGGTCCAAGTGATCAGTTATTATGATGATCACCGTGAGTACAGTAAAGCTCAGACCAGCTTAAAGTGGATGTGTTATTCTCTTTCCAGTGACATTTATGCTCACCAGCCACTTCATTAGGTACCTGTTTAACTGCTCATTAATCTAAATGTCTAATTAGCCCATCATATAGTACTAACCCACTGCATGTAGGCATCCAGTCATGGTCAAATTAACCTACTGAAATTCATCAGAATGGGGAAGAAAGGTGATTTAATTGACTTGGAACAGTTATTGGTGATCAACAACTGCTGATCTGGGATTTTCTTACACAACCATCTCTGGGGTTTACAGAGAGTGGTCTGAAAAAGAAAGTATCCAGTGGGTGGCAGTTCTGAGAGAAAATGCCTTGCTGATGCTGGAAGTCAGAGGTCAGACTGCTTTGGACTGATAGGAAAGCACTAGCAACTCAAATAACCACTTGTTACAACCAAGGCTTGCTTAAGAGCATCTCTGAACTCACAACAGATCAAACCTGTTCTTCAGCAGCAGCAGCAGACCACACCCGGTGCCATTCCTGTCAGCTAAGAACAGGAAATTGAAGCTCCAGTTCCCACAGGCTCACCAAAGTTGGACAATAGAAGATTGGAAAAATACTGCCTCGTCTGATGAGTCTCGATTTCTGCAGCGGCATTTAGATTGTAGGGTCAGAACAACAACATGAAGCACAACATGTCCATCCCTTTATGACCACAGTATCTTCTGATGGCTGCTCCCAGCAGGATAATGCACCACGTCACAAAGCTCAAATCCTCTCAACCTGGCTTCCTGCATTTACTGTACTCAAATGGCCCCCAGTGTCACCAGATCCCAATCCAGTAGAGCACGGCGGTGTGGCGACACAGGTGATTCCCATCATGGATGTGCAGCCAACAAGTCTGCACAACTTTGGGATGCTATCATGGCAACATGCACCAAAATCTGAGAGGAATGTTTCCAGCATATTATTGAATCTGTACCACAAAGAACAAAGGCAGCTCTGATGGCAAAGTAGGGTCCAATCCAGTATTAGCAAGGTGTGCTAGTATCTGGTGAGTGTGTATTCCAGTTGTTGCACTAACTGGTGATAATGTCCTCGTGGAATTAGCCTATTGTCTGTTACCAGCATATTGTTTTTAATAATCCACAATCAGGATTTTTATACTAACAGTGTCTGACAATGTTAAAGGAGTTGTAATGAACCAACAGGATCCCCTGCAGTTCTCCTTAGTGGACAGAGCTTTATAGTGAGTTTCAGTTCATTGTTTTGTATTGGTTCATTCTCACTCCATTTACAGCTACAGCTGAAAGCCGCCTTTAACAAAAAAGCACTTAAAAAGCCACAGTAGGTAGCAAGTGGAGTAGCTGATGAACATAGTGGACTTAAAGGTAGATTTTTTTTTCCCCCTCAGGGGTTGTAGAAACAAAAACAGTGCCAAATACCAGATAAATAATAATTTTGTTTGGAAGCAGATGAATGTGTAAATTTGCAACTACTTGCTAATATGTTTGCTGCATAAAGTTAAAAAAAAATGAGGATTTGTCTTAGGCTCCTGTATCAGTTTTACCTGTGCTTGGGAATTAAGCTGGGTGCTTTTTCTTTTTTTTTTTACTTTTTCATCCTGGTCTCAACCTGACATTTCATGGCAGTCTTACCTCAGAAAATAGTTATTCGTGTTTTGGCTGCTGCTTTCTCACGTAGCTGTAACTACTTTTACTAATTCAACACGTCGGCGCCTTTAGTTTCAAACAGAAACTGAACCCACTGTACATTTCTCTCCTAGGAGCCAAATCTATAATCCAGGAATTCCCAGATATCACGATCCTGACCACTGAAGTTCACCCAGTGGCTCCAACACATTTCGGACAGAGGTACTTCGGCACCGACTGAGCCGAGGCCAACCTGAGGAACATGATCTGCAAATTGTTTTCGGTTGTATTTTTCCATGTACTTTGCGTTGTATTCGTCATGTTCTCCTCGTTGTGCCAAATACTGCTACTTGATTTACAAATTTTATGAACTGATCAAATTTATCAAACTGAAATGTATTTATTATTTTATGCTGTGCAGTCTATGCTAAAGAAAGAAAGCTACACTTAACCATGTAAAGAGTTCAGCTTGGATCATTTTATTTTGCATGTTACATCATCTGGTGGATCAATAAAGAATGTATATTTGTTTACAGACAGAACAGCAAATGAAACTATTGAGGTGATGAAAAAGGGAAGCACCACAGTCACATACTCCAAAGACAGGTTAAAAAGGGACCACATGTGCTCTAGCAACATTGAATTCCTGCCTGCCAACAGTTCCATCTTCTGTAAATATCCACTTTGATAAAAGTACATTGCTTCAACAGTTCACTCAAGAAAACAAAATATACAGACACTGCCTGCAGCAGGTATGATTAAACTCGGTACACAAGAAAAAAAGCAGACTTGTATAACAGACAAAAGACTAGACACACTCAACATCCACATCTTTCCTAATGTTTTTATACATGCCTTCAAACACCAAATCACATCCCTGATAAATAACCCACAGTTTCAGTCGAGTAACAAGCCTTTCTCAGACATGAGCAGCATTCAGTTTGGCTCACTCAACACAGGAAATCCAGACGAAGCGTCAAAATAAAACCGTATGAGGATCTGACGAAAACCCAACTTCTTATGCATACTGAATAAATGGGTGTACTCAGTTAAAAAAAAAAAAGGTGGGTTTCAGCAAAGTACATTGTCTAAATACACAAGTTCAAAAGCAGTCTCAATAAGAAGAATCTCTGGTATTAAAAAATACATAAACACGGGTACAAACAAAAAAAAAAGAAACATATTGCAGATCACTGCCCTCTACCAACCGGTGGATGAGGATCAGTTTATAAATATGTACAGTTGTATGTCTAAAAAGATCAAAAACAGACATAGAAGAACCTATGTCCTCATATGCATGATTACATGCTTATAACAAAAGCAATTTTCATGTTTCTTTTTAAATCCCCCCACTTCCACATCAAGTGTTATCTTACCAAGAATTAACTGATTTATAAAAAATAAAATAAAAACAGGACTGATCTGATAAAGTCTCATATGCTCACCCCAGACATAAATCTAACCCATCACTGCATTCTTTCTAATCAATGTAGCAAACAGTATTGATATGATATACAGTACATTGAGGATGACTTCACTAATAGATAACAGACATATCAAGTTTGCCATAATACTCTGGTGTAGCATGTAATAAGGTCTAGCTACGACCTAATTTCTGATTAGACACTGATATAATGGCATTCTAACTGCAACGGGAATGCTAAAACACTCCACACAAGGGCAACAACGATCAGTTCTTCCATAAATAAGTGCCCAAAATGTTAGTGCAACGTACTCGAAAGGATGATGATGAGCGGGAGGATACATTCTGAAGTATACAGACTCCAAAAACAGAGGAATACTTGTTAATAAGGCGCAGGTTAAGTTAGCTTTTTTTTTTAAAATATGTTTAAGTGTACGTCAAATCTTGTGTTTAAATGCTGTAAACCCCAAACTTGTAGAGGCCAGACAATTTCTGAAGCCTCATGAGTGAGCTCCCTCCCCACACCACCAACCAAACCGTAAGGTGCAACACTGTAAGCTTAGCTCGGAAACAGAAACCTGTAAAACTGCACACTGCCAGACAGGAGCTTTAGTGATTTAAATGCCTCGTCTAGAAATCCATATGCAGGCAAACGTTTGCCCTGTAATATAAAATAATAACAGTACCCCACCCCCCAAATAAAACAGATGCTGATGAGATGTGATGTTTCCATTGTTCAGCCAATGAGTTCCTTTGTTCATCAGTATGTGAAACATCAGGGTAGAGTTGGCAACGACAGTCCAAATACAGACCTTTAATCCTCTCGTTTGGCCCCCTTCAGTGTGTCTGAACGTCCTCGTGATTCGGAATGCATTTACTTCTCAATACACAGTGTGTGTGATACAAGTCTACGTCTGTACCAGTGTAAATTATTCCTCCATCTCTATGGTAACAGAGGGGTCCACATCCTCCACTGGAATGATGATTAAAAAAAAAGAAAGAAAGAAAGCAAAGAAAAAGAAAATCAGCATGTAAATTAATTTTTTTCTGTGGTTTTGTTCTAACTGATGCAGCTGATAGTTAACCATGTGCTTCATACGACCAACAGGTGGTAGCACAATATAGACACAGCAGGAATTTTAGTGAAGCCTTCAGGTCATCTTAACTGAACAAATATTTAACTCTGCCATTGCTTGATGTCACTACTGTGGCAAAGAAGGTGCACACTCCCATCTGCTATGCCTTTAGTCCAAGGTTGGTTTTTTTTTTTTTCCATCGTTCCATGTAAGTGTTCCACATTTGGATAATTACCTTGTGGAAAATTCAGGGTCTCTGAAAATTCAGGATTTTCTTTCACTACTCTCGAGCAATAAATACAACTTTCATGGGAATAAAAATTTAAAAGAAAGCCAAGTGCAAGCAACTTATAAAATGCAGGCATTCACTAAACACATCTGATTGTTTATGTAAGACCTAAAGGAGTAGGAATCTGGAAACACTGGGCAAAATACCTGTTTTGAGAATAAGTCAGCAGACGCCTGCAAGCATTTGCCTCTGACTCACTCTTTATTTTTGTTTTTGAATTTAACAGTGCAAAGTATCTACAAAGGTCACAGTGACCCACAAGATAACAGTCATTAGATACGAACACATTCGGGAGAAAAAGGCATGCATTTAGTCTCTTAAGAGGTTTTTAATGGATTAAGAAAAAAAACACACACACAAACAAAAGCGTAAGAGATGATTTTTGAAAGGAAAGTTTTTATCTCTAGTGCCACCAAACTCACCCAGAGTAAATTAAAGCTAAGAGACATATATTTTATTGATCAGATGCTACTGTGAAGCTATGGTGATCATCAGGTTATGACACTGGTCCTCTATGATATAACTTGAATATGATATACAGTATATATTGGGTATTAATGGGAGAAGGAGCTATTTTCAGTTCTTTGTATTTTATACATGACAGAATTTAAATAAACTCACCCAGGCTTCCCTCCTCAGACCCATCATCTGACTCTTCCCACATGTCCTCGTTAGCTAATAAGGGGTTCTGGGATTCAGAGCTGCGGTTCTTCAAAGGGAAGTAGTGGCCATTCCCTTGGCTGACATGTACGAGGTGCAGAAACAGATGGAAGCTTGTTAAATGTCCAGTTAACTATTAACCAAGTTCCAACCATTGATCAGATTCTTCACTATACATGTTATTCATTAGCTGCAGCTTGATGTCAAACCACTGTGTTCTGCAGTCAATGCCATGTTGTTCACTCCATCAATTATTCATATCCCATTTATTTCAAACAAATTATTATGCCATACTGTACAGATCTCTAATTCTTCCTGCACCGTGGCAAAAGCTGAGATGCAGAAACTTAATCAGCCTGTTTGTCCACAAGATTATGCAAAAACTACTGCAGATGATGCACTCTTCAGAGCCCCCTTTGGTTCGATTGTGTGTATTTCAAAACCCCCAGTGCAAACTGTAGGGTCACGACTTAAGCGTACAGATGCCAAAATGCCATCAGTTAATTATGGAAATTCACCAGCTGCCTCTAGAGAACAGACTCACCTTGTAAAGACCGGGATGAACCACGATCTCCTGTCTTCTCCAAATACCTGCTGCAGGTTTCTGCGTATGCCCACATTAAAGCCATTTTTGTCGGGTCCATTGACAAAAACTGGAGCTGAGAAGGCCTCTAAAAACCAGCAAAATAAAACTATAGGTCAGTTTTTCTCCCCTCGTGACTTTCACTTCTCCATTTCTTAATTCACTGACCAAAGAGGTCAATGCGTGAAATAAATATGTAAAATCTCACCTAACGTGGATCTGTTCTTGGCTACAAGCCAACAGTGGTAGCCAAAGAGGAACATGAGACTGACAAAGAACATGAGAGCCACAAACATGAGGAAGAGAACGTGGAACTTTGCGGGCCCGTTTGGCAAGACCCCCTGAGAAAGAGAGAAAAAGGAGAGTTAGAAATATGAGCATCACGTATGACAGAACGCTCAGATCAGAACTGCTGACTACAACTTCAACCTGGCAGCATTACGCCATTATCTGATGTTGAACATGAGTCATAAAACAAGAGTCACACTCACTTCCCAGAATTTGAGGAAATACTGAAAAACTGTTGCTGCAATGAACACGCAGTACAGCATAGAGTAGGCGAGGAAGAGGAGAAAAAACTTGTAGTTGGAAAAACCAACACAGTTGTTCACCCTGGAAGGAAAAAGAATTCTGATGTCAGGAAAAAAAACGGCATACATTTATTCCAATACTGAAAGAGATGAAGAAGAAGAGGTTGCAGCTTACCAGGGACAGTGATGGTCCATCTTTAAGACACACCTTAAAAGCAAAATAATTTTTTATATTATAAAACATTATTTCAATTTACTTTCCTCACAGTTTTCTTTATACGTACACCGGCAGCTATCGGCTGATGTCCTTTGCTAAACCACTGCACAGATTGATCTTTGAGATAATCTCTCCAAGAAATGACATGACAACAAAAGCAACATCCTCTAATTATCACAACAGTGCCTGGCCAACAAATATCTCATTGCCTCTATCAATCTCCAGATGAATGGACTGGGGAGGAAAGGGTGTCTTACATTTCACACACGGAGCAGTGGTGACAGCGGTCAGGCTTCAGCACCTGGCAGCGGTCGCAGAACCTGATAGCTGGAGACAAGAGGATGGCTAGTTGAGCGGATGACATTTGAGCTGAGCTTACCCTTCCCATACTTCCTGCAGCCCAGAACTTAAGTCTTAGCAATCAGCACTAATGAAAGAGATCCACTGGCTGATTACTCTGGATGGGGATGCTCCTGAGAGCACACAAAGTTAATTGTCCTCACCTATTTCCTTTCACCACGCACAGATTATGTGTGAGATGATGGATTGTGGCTAATTTCTTTTTGTCTATATATTAAATAAGGGTAAGAGAAAAAAAAAAAACAATCTGATCATTTCATATGCTTTCACGCCTTACCTCCAGATTGGGCTCGAGTAAAAATAGGCAGCTTCTTTGCAATCTCAACCAGGATTTGCTTCTGAGCATCTGGTCTGTCCTCCATTTCGTACCTTTGCTTGTCTGAGTATGACAGCTGAAACTAAAGCAAACAGATAAATTCAGCATTGGTCCACAGTTAATGAATAATATTCGGGTATGTCCTCAGGGCTACCTTTTTGCAAGGGGACGCAGGAGGGGTAAATATTGACTTCCAGTAGGTCCAGGAGAACATCACAAAGCAAACGTGAAATAAAAGCAAATAGGCCACTGCAAGCACAAGAAACAGCCACAATGATATCAGAAACAAGCGACATGTTCTAGTTCATGGTTGAGCATTAGACGCTGACACGAGAGGGTAACTTACCTTTTTCCAGTGTTTTGGTGATTGTAACTGTAAAAAAACAAGAACACGAGTTTAGAAAAACACACAAGCTGGATGTCACAGACTGACAACAGTCTATCAAACAGGTTCTGCTTGCACTAGTTTGTTTATTATGTACTCAAACAACATTTACCGGCTAACAAAGACTAGCCGGTTTGTCAGGTGATAGTTAGCTAAGAGGAATAACAGTACAATTGTTTTGGTATAGAAAACAGACGCTCACCCTGTAGGGGCAAATAGAAGACGAATTTAGATGTAAGACGAAGCTAATTTTAATTAAGTAAAACAAAAGGCACACCCTCGAAGCCACTTCCTGTTCTTTCTATATCGTATATTCTGTTAACACCGCTGTGCGGTAAACTGCGGTGTCTCTACCTTAACGATCAAAGTCACAGCAAACCGGCACAGTATGTCGTACTTACAAAGACACAGCTCAAATACATAGGCGTAGTATGACCACAATACAACGGCGGTGATGATAAGGACAGGTATCCAGGAGAAAACCCTTTGGCAGCATCTCAAACCTCTGGAGAGAGCCATATTCCATCCGAGCTCCGCGCTCTTCCGCGTTCGACTACCATTCCTGGGATGTTCCATCAGTGGCATCGGGGAGCGATTCACTGCACTGACACTTTCAGCGTATTTCTTTACTCCTTTTTCTTTTTTTTTTAACCGCAGTTTTAGATGAATATGGATTTTACTGTTATAGAGTTACTGAAATATGCTTAATAGGCATATAAAAGGATAATTTTCTTAGGGGAGAACAGCTGTTATGCATGGCAAATTCCTATCAACTCACCAAGAGCAACATTTGGTTTATTGGCACTGTTTTTGTGTAATTATTGCTACGCATTATTGCAATGTGTAGCCATAATTAAAGAACAGAAGAATCACTAATGCTTCCGCTCTCCAGTGTAATCATCTGGACACAAGGCATGTTATAGGGAGCTGGATTGAAAAGCAAAATACCAAAGAATACACATTTTAATTGTGCCCTAGGAAATAAAAGAAATTTAAAAATGGGGGAGGCCCAGGTGAAAATAATAAAAATTAATGATGGAACTATTCTGTCAAGTTGCCTCGGTTCAGGGCCTTTCCGCAGTTAATGTTATCAGTAACATCTGTGCTTTTCCTTCTGTGACAGGTCAAAATGTCTGCTGTGAAAAGTAGTTTTTCTACAAGCAAAGAACGAAAAACTGAAGTATGAAGCTTCAAAAGACACAAGGTTTGAACAAAAATATATATCAATGTGTTCAGATGAGACTTTCTAATCCTAAACTAAGAGAGAAGAGCCTTTCTCCTGGCAGTCCTTCCAAACAAGCCATACTCTTTTTTTTTTCCTTTTCTAATTATACTGCCATGAACTTTAACATTTAACATGCTAACTGAGGCCTGCAGAGTCTGAACTGTAGCTCTTGGTTTTTTTTTGCAGTTTCTCTGAGCACTGCACGCTCTGACCTTGGGGTGAATTTACTGAGGACGTCCACTCCCAGGAAGACTGGCAGCTATCTTGAATGTTTTCCACTTGTGAATAACCTTTAGCACTGTAGAATGATCTTTGGAAATGGCCTTATAACCCTTCTCAGACTGATGGGCAGCAACAGTTGCTTCATTATGATCATTGCTGTTGTCTTTGGCACTGTGCAGCAGCAAACTACCAAAACCTTAAAGAGATAACTTTGGAGAACTTTAAGGTGTAGGAAGAGGATGATTTACACCTTTTTCCCAGTATTATGAATTTGATAGTAGAAGCTAATAACAGGCACCATGGGGCCCCAGCTGGACCTCACCCGGGGAATGACTTAACATTAACATGGTACTTTTTTCAGTTTAGCACTCTTGTTTACCCCATTTATAGGTTATACAACAGCTGGATTTTTGTCAGAATAACTGCAGACCTCACACATGCTTACATTAAATAACTTAGGCTAATTGTTTTGATCTGCCAACACTGAACCAGACTGCATCTGCATTGTTTGAAGGCAAGACCCGAATGCTGCTGCAAGTCATTAGCTTTTATCATAAAGAATAATGTTCACATTCTCTACTAAACAGGGCTCAGCGAATGACTTTGTCTCCTGCTGTTTCTTAAAGTGTTAACTTTTACATAAAATTAAACAGAAAGTCACGTCGTGGTTATTTTGGGAATTGTCAGAACAGTATTCCGGTAAGTGCAATCCCCCTGATCTCCCCCAGTTGCCTCAGTGTGTGGTCTTTAAGTCATAATATACCTTCCTGTTGCACAGTCAAGGTACGAGGTGGAAGTTGTAAGTTTACTGCCTCAGCTTCTCACAGAGGAGGTAAAAAGGAGTGTCTCCAGGGTGTCAGGTTTAGCCCTGTGAGAGCCAGCCTTTCCACTACTTTCTTTATCCCGCTGGTCTCTCCTGTGTCGATGCTGGTGCTCCACAGACAGCGGATGGCATGTGATGTTGCATCCTGAAAAGCCTGAGACTCATCTGGAACAACAGTGCGCTTGTTTTCTTCTTCTCAGCGCCACTGTTTTATAGTTTGATTAGTGGTATGGGAGTGTGGCGTCTCCAGCTTCCTCACGGTGGTGACAGATGACAGGTGTTTTTCTGTTTTGGAAATTAAGTTCTTAGAGCTTCTTCACCATCCTTCTGGAAGCTGTTCACTGATATTTTCTGCCAGATTTTTGAGACTGACCCAAAATCAAAGATAAATGCATTTGCATCCATGCACAGCAGGGCATGAACACTGGTAATGGAGGCAGAAACCTGCTGCAGCTCATCTGTTTGGGTTTCTTTTTCTTTTTTGTCATTGATTGATTTTCACACTACTAAAATATGCAAGGTGCAGAAAATAACGGTTAGAGAGTTTCACTTAAAATGTGACAGAACACAAAACACCACATGCACTTTGCAGCAGTGCTCAATAGGAGGCACTGTGTGACTATTTTAAATCCAGAAGAGTCTTGCAGACATAATCCGAGTGGTTTACAACACATTGATTGCACCTTCTAAAAGCTCAAATTTGTATGTAGTCAAATGTTAGTTTAATGTGAGCTCATTAGCTGTGTTCATCAACTACAAATCTTGGCATCAAAGGGCACTGAAGCTTTATAACGAATGATTGTGGGTGAACATCAAAAAAATCCAATTATACCAGTAATTACACTTGTGTGAACATAGATTTGAGCTTTTCTGGCTCATTTTCATAAGTTATGAAAAAGAAATGAAGTCCTGCAGAAATTTAAACTAAAGCCTCAACTGATGTCTGTTTATGAGCGTGCAACTCTCATCTCCATAACACCCCCCCCCCCACACCCACACCACACACACACACACTTTCTGATGTACTCCATCACAGAGATGCAGCTTCAGCCCTGTGCGCCTTTTCTTCTCTAGTTTTATGGTGTGTCATCATCTTCTGACGTATCAGATCAACACGATTTGTATCAACAAGCGTAATCATTCCCCAGTTTTCATTATGTCATGGGACCCCAGCTTACCAGAGCATTTAACCGTGGACTAACAGCCACAGCAGGACTGCGTAGACAGTACCACCTGCTTTCCCCCTTTACGTAATGCAGACTCCCTCTCTGCAGTGCCTTCTGGGATTGGGGTGTGAGGTGAGCTGCACCCAATACTGACCTCTTCTGTTCCATCCCATATGTTCTTCCCTCTTCTCTTTTACAAGGCCTGCATCTTCCCCCACTTCAACACATTGTCCTTCACTGGCTCTCCATCTAACTCCTACTCTCTTTGCCCCTCCACTACCCCGCCTTCCTCTCACTTCAGGCAACAGTGTCGGCAGCCCGGCGATGACAGCTCCTCTCTGATTCAGCCGCTCACTGGAGGCAGGGAGCGGCCATCCATCCATCAGCACGGCAGCAAACCCCTCCACTACAAAGTCATTGTGACTAGCAAAATAGTAACGGCCTTTTAATCAAAACATTTACTCCTGTGTAAAAGTAAAGAAAAAAAAAAACAAAACAGCTCATATCAGCAAGTTGAGGCAGACCCCTCGTCTAAGAGATGTGTGCGAGCAGATCGCATTGGAAGTGCATTCCTTGCCGCCCTGGTGGTAGTCTACATAAACAGACAGTAGGGGCTGGAGAAGAGCCCATTTGGGGAGAAGTCATGCGTGGCTGCAGAAAAGTGCTAAAGGACCACGCTTTACAATGAACCACCATGCAGGCTTATTAACTGGCGAGAGGAGCACAATGGCTGACACAGTCTAGCGTTATTTGAGTTTGCTCTTGAGCTGCTGCTCACTGTTATGCCTTGAAGATGAAGTGGCACTTAGAGTGTGCATTTCATTTGACCCCTGAGACTCTCATGTCATGCAGTTGTGCTCTGCAGTCACGGCTGATTCAGGGAATGCTGATGATGCTAAGCACTTGGGAGGGTGATTCATTTGGGAGGTGTGTGTGTGTGTGTTTCCATGTGTATGTGAGGGAGCAACATAGCTTTCGTGTGTGTGTGTGTGAGAGAGAGAGAGAGAACGAGGAATGGTGGTATTATTAGTTTTCTGTTTTCAGGCTTCATGTCTGTCTCCGTTTCTGAAATGCCACAAGATGATGCAGTATTGAGTTTGATAGGATTTCCATTTCATTCCCTGCATGCTTTAGCGTCTGGACTGGGAGTTCATCATGTGTGCATCCGTTTGAAGTCAGTGCAGCGCAGCACATACGGGAAAGTCTGCATTCATCTTGACATATTGTCATTGGTGTGTGTCCAGGTGATTGAAGTGTGGCTGTTTGAGTTGCCCACATTTAGACAAAAGGTATGTGTGCAAAAATCAGCCATGAGCACGGGAGTAATTAGAGAGACAGACCAGTACAAGAAAACACAGCTATGACTTCACAGAACATGGTCACGCACGTCATCTGTAATTTAGTTTAACACAACCCAGAAAAAAGACTTAATCCAGTCAACTATTAGCCTATTAACACCAATGCACTGCAGTGAGACATGTCTAGAAACTTGTATGAATTATGCATGTATGAATAAGCCTGGTTGGAATCGGGGAGAATAATGCATGCCGTTTCTGCATTTTTACGTCATACAGCCCAATGTTCGGACTCTGAGGACAATTGCAGAGCCTCAAGGTCTCGTTCTCACCCCACTGATGCATACAGCGGAGTTCAGACGTCTGGAAAGCTGTTGAGTTGGTGTGACATCAGCAAGCGGCACTCAGTGGAGCAGGAGAAGCCTTCAAACGGAGCAATACTTCTGCCTAGCCTCTGCTTAACAGCAGAGCAAACAATGACAGGGCAGGGAGGAATTACAGACACCTCACCCAGCATGTGTGAAAATAAATCTGCTCAAGGGTGGAGACCTCTGTGTCTTCAACAATCATGGAAATTTCAGTGGCCACGCCACAAAGGAGGACCGTATGCTTTTTAATAAAGGCATCTCAGTCCACACCGTATGCCTTGACGTCCTTTTCCTTGCCTTGATGCTCACAGGATTTCAACAAAAACTGTTTTTCATCATTATCATTGTTCGTGATCGCTATGCCTGTCATCGGCCCGATTAATTAAATTTCATCAAGTGATATAGTAACACTGTGTATTCAACCGCATGGTAATATTGGCTGGGGAAATCAAAGGGACAGTGGAGCAGCTCTGTCACTTTGAAGAGCCCCTTTGAAAGCTGCCTGTCTAAATGTAAACACCTCTACACCACTGAAAGTGGAAAGTCTGATGTGGTCCTCTTAGATAGTGAGAACAAAAGGCAATCTACTTATATCTAAGCTCATTTTCATCACCTAAGGTTAACTTTCCATAATTATAATAGATTGTATCGATTTGTTTTATTTGACTGAGTGAAAGGGAAGCGGTTGTTAAGTGCCACCAGTGAGATACAAACAGAGAAAACAAAGTACTGGACTGGATGGAGAGGGCAGCCGGAAAGTCTGTCATCTCTCAGGGTTAGGAGCTGTTTGCTCTGCATTGTATGCCCACCTTTCCATGGAGCGCACAGTCACAACATACATAATACAAGGAAAAATGTACTCATGAATACATTCCCCTTTTTGGATGTTTTGTATCCACTTGTTTCAGATTCCGGGCATGCAGTGAGAACACATGAGAGCTATAGCCAGAACATCCACCCTCACCCCCAACCCCACTACCTCAGAAAACAGATTACTCACTAATGGTGCAACAGGGAATAGATTGAGGTAGACAGTGGAAGGCCTCATTGGGTTCTGATGATCCAGTCCTACTGACGCAACCACATCAGGTTCACATGGGAACAAATCAGTCTTCTTCCACCATTGGTGTCTGTCACTCATCCTCATGAATAAACACTGCTCTGCCCATATATACACACACACACACATACACACACAGTGACTACTCTTAGAATTAATGATATGGAACCATTCAAGCATACATAAACTTTACAGACTTCTTGCCTACTGTATAAAAGGCAGCAATGAAAATTCCAGGTGGCACTTGGCAACAATCAAAAAAAAAAAAAAATCTGATTTATCGCCTCTCTGACAAGTTGGTCTCTGTCCATGCTCACCTAAGAGTCTGGTTGCAAGGTCATCTCAAGTGTCAGCAGTCTGGTACCAGATGTTCTCCGGTCTGTCCGAGCCAGATCCTGCGAAGAACCGATCTCAGACAGAGCTGTAATGTGGCATAAAGAAAATCTGGGTGACAACAGCTCATCTGTCTCCTGTGAAGTAATTTATGAGCACCCCATCTGAACCATTCACAAATGAATTCTATCCAAAATTACATGCTCATAAATATTCCGATGGATGCCGCGAGCGAAGAGGTGACACCATCTAAATTTTCAGTAATTTACATTTCAAAAATGTTGAGGAAAGACTTGAGTCTTGAACTGAAGACTTGAATTTGAGCTCGGCTTGACTGTTTTCCCAGCCCTGCATGGAAAGGATCTGGAGTTATCATCCTGTAGGAGATTCCAGAGTAGGTACTTAAGGGAATCTGTTTCCATGCACCAATTTAACACACGGGGACAGAGAGGCAGACTGCGAGCGTGGAATAAATAGAACAGAGAGAGGTGAATGTGGGAGAGAGATGAAACAAAGGACAAGATGGCTGAGGAGTAATGAGAGCGAGGAGCAGACAAGAGGGTAAACAAAGCATAGGTAAAAGAGATTTAGACGTTCCGCGAATGCCGGGGTGCTGACAAAGAAAGATCCAGGTACAAGGAGCAAATCGAAAGCATATGGGAGTGGAAAGGGGCTTATTGATTTAGTAATGCAGTCAGAGCTCCCAGCTCAGCGAGAGAAGGCAGCCAAAGGTGGCACAGTTACTGAGTTGTAAATGGCATTAAGTAATCCCAACCTTTTGCATTCAAAGCCTCCTGATGTAGGCACTAATGTGTTTCATGCTACGGGTTACCAAAACAGACGGGGTGACCGTGTTTTGTTCTGTTTCGTAAGGAATGTAACAGATGCGGTCTGGAGCCGCAGGGGGCTGGTTAGTAGTCATAGCACATGTTGTTGACCTTGTCTGCACCCCCAAGAAACCTGGACCGGTCGCTCTATCTGATACATACATGCCTTTGAAGTGCAGACAGACAGAAAGACAGGCAGGCGTAGAAAAAGGGCCCGTGTGCCATTTCAGATCGCTGCCCGTGCCAGCGGGAGCACTTCATTAGCTGACATTGCTTTTAAAAATAGATTATAATGCATAAACCATGTGTCTTGGAAGTTTCTCATATTGCAAAGAAATTTCCTTTCAGTTTTGTACAATGCAGCTTCATGCCTGAGGGTTCACGCTGTTGTAATCAGCCGTAGGAAGAAACCAACAAGAGTCTGCACGATGCCAACGGCAGCTAAATTTTTCATTCGTCTAGTCAAGTCTATTTGTAGAGCACCTTTAAAAGCAACACCCGTTGACCCAAAACAATGAAATAACAGAAAAAGACATAGTTTAAAAAAAACATAAAATGGGAAAACGTCGTAAAATAACAAAAAACTGTGTTTTAATCTGAACCGAGGTTCAGCTAGGAGCATTTGTTCAGCAGACCTCAGTGTGCAAAGTTAAACCATCAGAGAGGTAAGGAGGCCCCATCCCAATGCAATGCCCTTTACACAAACAATAAAATCCTAAAATCAGCCTTAAACCTGACTGGCAGCCAGTGCAAGGAAGCTAATATGAGAAATGTGTGGTTTTGCGTGCGTGTGCTAGTTAATAGCCATCACCAGCAGCAGTCAACCAAGCAAACTAACACTTGAGTTTTTGAAGTTTTACATAATTAGCTCAATAATACATGTTAACCAAAAGCTCAGGCTTCAGGCTTGGACCCCCTTTTTGTGTTCAGAACTGCCTCAGTGCTAGAAAACATTCCTCAGAGATTTTGGTCCATATTGACATGAGAGCATCACACAGTTGTCACACACACAGCCATGATGCTGAGCTCCTGTAACACCACATCTCAAAAGTGCTGGATTGAGATTTGGTGACCGTGGAGGCCATCTGGGTACAGGAAACTCATTTTCATGCGCAAGAAACCATTTTGAGAGTTTTGTGACATGGCCCATTATCCTGCTGGAAGCAAGCACACTGTGGTCATAAAGGGATGGACATGGTCAACAACAATTCTCAGGTAGGCTGTGGTGCTTAAATGATGCTCAGTTGGTACTGAAGGGCCCAAAGTGAGCCAAGAAACTGTCCCCCATATCATTACACCAGCACCACCAGCCTGAACCTTTGATGCAAGGCAGAATGGATCCCTGCTGTCATGTTGTTTATGCCAGATTCTGACCCGAACTTCCAAATGTTGCAGCAGAAATCAAGATTCATCAGATCGGGCATCATTGTTCCAATCTCATATTGTCCAGTTTTGATGAATCTGTGAATTTTAGCCTCAGTTTCTTGTTCATAGTTAACAGGATTGGCACCAGATGTGGTCTTCTGCTGTTGTTGCCGGTCCGCTTCAAACTGTGAAGTGTGGCGTGTTCAGAGATGATCTTCTGCATAACGTGATTGTGATGAGTAGTTATTGAATTGCTGTTGCCTTCCCATCAGCGCTAAGCAGTCTGGCCATTCTCTACTGACCTGGTGGTATTAAAAAACAAAAGAAAAAGACATTTCCAGAGTCATTAAAAGATTCATGCTCTGAGCACCATGAATGTTTGTGCAACATTTTACTGCAATCATTGTAATAGCTGTTGAGATATTTAAGGCTGGGCTAAAGCAATTGACAAAGGAGTTAATCAAAGAAGGGCAATTATAATTTCTTGTATTCATTTATTTATTTTAAAAATACCACTTGTCTTGTCTCTAATGTGCCTAGCATTGTCACAGGAAAGCCATTAATCAGTGAGAAATTTATAGCCACATTTTATTACTGAGTGCCAAGAACTTGTTTTGGGTTTTTTTGCAGCACCTTTTATCTGTAGGGGAAAGCTGGTTTCACTGCTGGTCTTTCCACTGATGTATTTTATTTTAAATGCTCCATCTTTCCATTGGCAGTGTCACGTAAACCCTGGCAGCTGCCTCTGTCTCCCCTGCGCTGGATCCAGTGTTACAGTCCCACTGCTGTCAGGAGCCACCGGCCAGACCGACAGCTGCCTGGAGAGAGATTCTCGTGAGTCCAAACAGAACCTTAGTTGGGGTCCTGCGGGTCTTAGCATGACTGTAAATCCTCATCTAGTCAG
>VOQJ01003708.1:48669-63443 GCA_015052665.1 Apistogramma diplotaenia
GGGGGGTGGGGGTGGGGGGGGGGGGGGGGGGGGGGGGGGGGGGGGGTTTCTCGCAAAGTTTGGGCCCCTTAGTACCAACTGAGCATCAGTTAAATGTCCACAACCAACATGAGTAGTGCTGCTGACCATGTCCATCCCTTTATGACCACAGTATACCCATCTTGTGAAGGTCAAAGGGTGTGTTACTAATGAAGTGTATGTTCTTTTCTAAGCAAGACTCAAAATCCAGTTGTTTCATCTAGAAGATATAATTTGGCCTGAGGGTGGCAGCAGAGGTGAAGTCATGCCAGAAGAGGTTATTTTAGAGCCACATCAAGCTCATTGTTCTGTCATGTTCATAATAAATCTGCTCTATGACAATATATTATTTAGATTCTGATGAATTTGAGTGTCTTTTTTGTTCAAGTGTCCAGTATGGAAACATCAAACATGTTACACTGTAACTGCTTATATCAACTCTGCAATATTGTACATTTTCATAACTGTGAGGTAGTAATATTGCCACTCTTACTTTCTTATTCCCTTTTGGCTGCTGTTGTCGTGGGACACCGAGGGACACACCGAATATATAATGTTTGTCAGCGATTTTCTGCCATGGTCACTGGCTAATCATCAGAAAGCAAAAATTAACTCACAGAGTCTGTGTAGTGCAAATGTATTTTTGCAAATGCATGTCTGGTGCCATCTGGTGACTTCAAGCATAGGAGTTGAAGGATTTAAATCAAGGGGCAGGCATCTGATAAATGGAACAGAACAGCTGCCATGTTAGTCAAGCTGCCTGGTGGAGCAGTGAACACATTGCAAAACAAACTTATTCTGAAAGATCCCTGTGCCTTATAAACGTATGGATTAATATAACACTGTACTGGACTGTCTCGTTGTGTTTTTGTTCGTTACACCAAAGAAGGGATTAACTCCGCCTCTATTCCGCAATCTGTTAGAAGGAATTTAGTGAAACAAGAACTGAAAAGTGTGTGGAAATGTGCAAATGACGTTCTCCGTGTCACGAGTCATCACTTGCAATAACAAGCAACTGGTTGAACAATGCCTGGTGGGTGCAGCTTCACTCGAAGCGAGATGGAACTTGAAAATATCCCATATGTTTTCATTAATGAGATGCAAACAGACCCATATTGAAATGTGATTTCTTGCAGGATTTTGCTAAAATACGCTGCACAAAATTGTCTTCATTGGAGAAAAAGAAAAATATGAAGGCTGCAGAAATGTCGTACATGAGTGTTTTTAATAATTCCCTTAAATGAAATTACTGCTCATTACTCCTAAATCTTGTAAGCACAGAGCATTAGGTGGCAAACAGGCTTCTCTCTGAGACGTGTGCTTTTATTTCATGATGGACACGCCTGTGCTCGTGTTGGAACGAGCACTGTGGAGGTGTAATCTCTCGAGAAGCTCTCCACCTCTCTGCGAGACCTGAGAAAACGAAGTTGACGCTGCTGTCTGGCACAGCTCGGGTATTTTTCTCTAAAAGGTACCTAATTATACTTACTTATAACAAGACTAGAACTTATTTATGTCTTCATGTGTAAAAAGGTTGTTTCTCTGCTCTCTGGATACTCATTTTTACACACAGCTACTTCATGTTAAGATCATTCTTAGAAGTGTTTTATATTTGGAGGTATTTAATCTTTTCAGCTGCTTGGTGAGCTGTTGTTGGGTATTGTTCTAAGGTTTCAATCGTGCTTCTCTTGCAGACAAGATGCCAGAAACAGCTGAGGCAGTGTCAGCCACTCTCACCACCAACAGGAACTGCACTATAGAAATAACCAACGTCAGCGGCAGCTACTGCCTCATTAACCCCAAGTAAGTCTGTAAATGCCTTTGTCAGTTTAAAACATGTGAAAGAACGAAAACCTGAATGGTTGAATGTTTGCTTCATAAATGACATCACAGTGCACGCAAGCAAACATTGGGATAAACAGCGGAAATTTCATAGCATCAAATATTAAAGTCTCCATAAAAATGCTGCTTTTGATCTCATAGAAGCCATATCATGTAACATATGTTTATCCAACCACACATAATTACATCTGGTCACCTGCTGTTGGGGAAGAAAGCTTCCACGTATGTGATAATATTTTCTTTTTCATAAAAACTATCTATAGCTTGGAGGTCGCCACATGTTCCAGCATGTGTTCTCGGCACCAGAGAAATCCTGCAGAAGATGTAAACTTCGATTTAGTTTTCATAAGGAAAACTCAATGACACTGCAAGCAAAAATGCAGTGTACCATCTATTATAACATTAATAAAATATTAGGTTTATATAGCCTCCCACTTTTTTTTCTCAACAATGTAATATGAGTTTTCCCACCTCTGATGAAAAAAACGGGGGGAAAAAAAATTACTAAAACACAGCAACAAAATAAATATAAACAATTCACGTCTGTTGGAATCTGTGCCATCCTTCTACATTTATCTAGCTGTGGGAAGACAGGCCATATTTTGGATGGCTGGTTTTCATGTGTGACATTACTTTGCTGAGAACATCCACCTATCCATCATGCAGTGACACACACTGCCTCATTGCACATCGCATGCAGGTACACTCACTGTTGCTTAGAAGTCCACAGTAGTACTCCCAGTCACACTCCATCCATCAGCATAAGATGCTTCACCCCGGAAAGCCCAACACTCAAAAAGTAAATTGACAATCTCCACAAAACTTACAAAAGTGTGCTTTTTTTTTCATCAAAAGTATGAGAAGTGTGACATAAAAGTTGTTAACTGATTAGCAGTGATGGTGAGGATTTATCTCTTGCTCTCATGTGTAGGGTGTACATGACAAGTGGCTTCTGTCAGCATCCGCCCCAGCCCACGGTGCGCACCGCCAAGACAGAAGTCTGCTCCTTCACCAAGGATGACAACACTGCCAAGGGTGCCGTGGGCCTGCTGACCTACGATTTGTTCCACATGCAGAGCCGCGTTTGCTCTGACCGCATGGCCATCATGTTCTCTGTGCCCTTTGACCACAACCTGTACAAGAACCGGCTAGCCATAGGTGTGTTTGAGCAAGCCCGTGCTTGTGACAAACATCTGTATGACCAGATGTATGATGGGAAGGATCTCAGCAGCTTCGCCCGCTCTGAGGCGAATGGCTGTGGGCTGGAATTCAGGGCAGGATACGTCGATGTGAGGGCCACAATGTCTACGGTTGGGAAAGCCATTGTTAAAGTGGAGCTGTATGATACAATGGGCCGTTAGCGTGAAGCCTACTGATGTTCTGCTTTCTCTCTGCTTTCTTGTTTTTGTCCTCACAGAAAAATAAACTTCATTTGATTTGACAACTCTTGTCATCCTAAGAAAAAAAAAACATTTAGGATAGGAAGACTGATTTTGCTGTCATCTGTATTTTGTGTCTGCTGAAAGATATCAATATCTGACAGCCACCTCATTGATTTCCCATTAGCTTAGCTCTTGGGCTCATGTACACTGTACACTCTGTTTTCGTTTATTATGGTAATAAAACATTCAGGCCCGATGCTCGTGTTACTCTGAGTGGGATATGTTTTCATTCATACGCTTTCATTATTACTGATGAACTGTAATCATTTTTTAATCTCTTATCTGAATCCGTCCAATTCTAATGAGCAACAACAGATGGAAAATCTGCATAGATGTTTTTTTAATTTGTG
This sequence comes from Apistogramma diplotaenia, assembly GCA_015052665.1. Lineage (NCBI taxonomy): Eukaryota > Metazoa > Chordata > Actinopteri > Cichliformes > Cichlidae > Apistogramma > Apistogramma diplotaenia. The sequence continues at coordinate 52,322 of VOQJ01003708.1, forward strand.
TGAAAACAATATTGTTCTCCTTTAGCTCTTAGATTCTCCATCTTGTTTGATTGTGTGGTGTTTGCAGTGCAACAGATTCAGCAAAATGCTGCGAAAAGCAAAGCTCTAAAAATATCTGTATCAACTTGTTTGAGCTGCTTTTTTTTCTCTGTTTCACGATACAAGATGAATGGCGTTTCCAAACAGCGTCCACATCCCTGCATTATCATGGGCTTAAGGAGCTTACCTCAGAGGTTGGGACCCAATGGGAAATTGTTGGAAACTGCTCAAAGTAAGCTACAGACGAGGGTGTGGCTGCTTCATCCCGGAGGCGAAAACAGTCATGTTTGTTCTCATAGTCGTGCTTTCGTGTGGGCCATGTGTTTAGAAAGTGGGTGTTGACGTGAGGTTGTAATTCAAGTGGGAGGGTTTTCATCCCTGTAAAAAGAAAAAGAAAAAGAAAGAAATATCATCTGCCACCTTCCTTTCCGGTATCTTTACGACTTAAGCACTAACAGCGTTTCTCGGCAGGTGAGTCGCTTCATTTGGTGAAAATTACTTGAGGACCTCACAGAGAGAGAACGCCTCTGTGTCTCTTATCAGTCAATTGTAAGATATCTCAAAGTTTGATGAGGCATTTGCTTAATGTCTTTATTGTATCTGCTGATAAAAGGGGTGATGCTATTATTTTGTTTTCACTCTGTCTTTATTACTGTGTAGCACTAATTCTGTTATACACTCTGTTATAAGGCTGAAATATGATTAACCTTTGAAATGCGTCACTTTTGCTCAGTGCCACTCGATGTGTGCTTTTGAAGGTCAGTGTAATGATAATAGAGTGCATCAACAGAGAAGAGGTCAAGCCAGAGTTCTGTATTGTTATAAGTTGATTCCCATGATTCTCGCTGCCTTTAGGAGGGAATAAACATCCCGGTTACAGGTATGAGCCGGTTGACATTTAAATGATTTTTTATTAGAAAAACTGAACCCGCAGCCACTGCGACATGACGGAGACGGCCGAAGCTGCGGCAGCCGACGTGAGCAGCAAGAGAAGTGTGACCATTGAAATATCAAATCTCACTAACAACTACTGCCTTCTGAACCCCAGGTAAGCCCCCACTGTATATGAGTTATAACTTTTCAGGTCTGCATGAGGCACAAAGATCAAAAATCACATGTAATGCATGTTTCTATTTGTTTACTAATTCAGGGTATACCTTGAGAATGGGGAGGCGTACAACCCACCACAACCTACAGTGCGCCCTCTAAAGACAGAGGTTTGCACTTTCACCAAGTCCAGCAGCAAAGCAACAGGCAGCGTCGGTGTACTGACCTACGACCTTTTTGAGAGGTCAAAGAATGACTTCATTGAGACTGTTGCTCTCATGTTTTCAGTCCCCTGGGACTACAACCTGTACAAGAACTGGTTTGCAGTGGGCATTTATAAAAAGGGCTGTAACTGTGATAAGGATTTGTACAAAGAAATGTACTATGAGAAGAACCAGCTTGAGCATGGATTTGTCAGGGAGGAAGCCATTGGGTCAGGAATTAATTACATGGGCAACTACCTAGATATCAGGGCCACCATGTCTCCTCTAGGCAAAGCCATCATGAAGGTAGAGGTGTGGGATAAGCTTCTTACACCGATGGGCCAGCAGGCATATTAAAGCGCCCTTTGCTACCAGTATTGTTGTCATGTTTCCTGACAGTAGAATTTAGCCCCCACCTTCTGCTTCTTCCTGGCAGACTGTTTCTAATACTGCAGATATGCATGATTTAACAGACATATTGTTGCTGACATGTGTCTGTGTACCTGGATATTACCCTCCAGTAAATCAGCTTAAGATCAGAGTTTAGTTTGTTTATAAATTCACACTGCAATATCCCCCCCCCCCCTTTTATAATCACAGCTTCTCTCTGTTTCAATAGCATTCAGTTTTAAAATGGAATCTTTACAAATGGAAATCAAAGAATGACTCACCGGAGGATGAGGGCACATAGCTTAATAAAATACGCAGAAAGCTTGTCTGTATTTACCTTGACACTGTAGTCAGAGAAATAAAATGAACCTTTTTTCTAAAGCTATTTGTGTATGACTGTTGACTGAGTTTAGAAGATGAAAAAGTGCTTAGAAGGAAATGAGATTTAAATTTTTAATATAATTATATTTAAAATTAAATATAAAAAAAAAAAATAATATATATATATATATATATATTACTGAAAGCTTAGAACTATTTAATTGGGCAGAAATTACTGTCTTGACGTGTAATGCCATCATCAAAGATCTTATTTTTCGGTAATGGTACAGCCCATTTTTTGTGGATGCAGTTATTAACCTTTGGGAAATATAAGCTTCTCATGAAGACACAATATCACCTCTTCATTCACATCTCACAGAGGGTTATTATAGGTTCTCCCCTATTCCATTTACAATCTCAATACCGCCTTCCTGATTCTGTTTTCCCATTAGATTTATGGTGCTTTTGCAGTATTAACTGTTCAAAACGCAAAGAAGCTCAGATCAAAGGTTTTTCTCTCTGTCACCTTAGCATTTGCATAAAAGCTATACATAGTAAAGAGGCCTAACCTGGGCATGTTCAAGCACAATCCCTGATGCAGTGTTGAGTGACGCACAGGGGAAATGACACACAATCCCTATAAACAGATGGGAACAAGAAGCAGAAACTTTTGATTTTTTCAAAGCAATGAAATAAGGATGAATTCCTGCACATTCCTTTCATACTTTCCCCTTGAATCTGTCCTCAGTGTTTATTATACCTGTGCATAAGTCCACATTCATTTTTTTTTGTATTGTATTGTTTACTGCATGTGTTTGTGTAGGACTGTTCCTGTATTTGCGTCATCTTGTTGCTGAGCATCTCTTAGTCTAGGTACGCACCTGCGCCTGTGCCTGCAGATATGGATATTTTGTATCAAAAACATTATTTTGTGCATTATGTGATTTGTATTTTGGAGTGAAAAAAAATCTTTCAAGTACAGTGAAGGATTAGACGTCTTAAGCAAGGAACAAAAGATATGAAAATATATATTTTTGTGGGTAGATAAATGTAAGAAGTTCAGCATTTGAGGATTGAAACAGATGCTAAACATGAGGGAATCGAGCTACTTTTCTTGGTAAAAACCTTCTGTTGCAATCCCTCTGGTGTGTTCAGAGGTGAGGAAGGTGGATAAATGCACGAGGAAAGTCAGCATGTCTTATCACGAGGCACATATCAGCTGATCACATGGAAACAACAGTACGGTGGCAGTTCCACCCGCTGCAGGATGTTCAGAAAAGATTATAAAAAGGAGAATAACTCAAACACATTAAAAACTGTTTCTTCATTTGCAATTTGTCCAAGCATTTTTACTTAATATTGATAGTTTCTGCATTTTTACATCACAAATAACAATTATTGAATTTGTTTCTGGTGTTATTTGTATAGTTCCTACATTTTTAAACAATTTTCACAACATTTTCAGAAACAGAAAAAAAAGATGCGTGCGCTCGTCTCTGCTTGCATTTAGAGTGGAGTCTGTTCCCTTCCATTACCTCCTGTTCTTATTGTGTCTGTTAAGCACATTTTTTTTTGATAAATAAGGCTGTCGAGGTTAAAAATAATTGACGTTCATTTCTGCTTTGAACAGCTTTTGCCTCACAGTCGCTCTTTTTGCCTTGCAGTGAGTACGAAATAGATTTGTCAAGATGGGTGTGCCGAAGGAATTTCCATGACCTAAGGTTTGGCTTTCGGCCTACGCTTCTGTTTACAAATCACCATGGTTACAGTCAGCAGAATAAAATATATTATTCTCCCTCATAAACGGGCATTTAATTAAAAATGTCAGCGTCTGAGCATCTTCAGCAACACAATAAGTTCTCAAAGACTGCCATCTAGAGGCCTCTCACGTATATTATATGTACTGGCAGTAACCAGCTCTAAGTGTTTAGAGGCCAGCTAAGAGGAAAAGATTTTCTAGATGCTAGAGTTACTGCATGCTCAGCAAAATAATTCCTATGAATTTAGGACATTTGCAAAACTCAGTTTTAAGAGGGAAATCTGGCTTTGTGTGCTTCAAAAGTTGCAATCAAAAGTTGCAGCCACAAAACTGAAGCTCAGTTGCAGGCTTCAGTCTCGGTCAGGTCCAGCTCCAGAGTCTCTGCCTGGGTGTGAAAAAAAGGGTGAAAAGTCAAATATTGTTTGGTTAAGGCTGAGTTACACTAATGCGCATGTTTGTTTTGTTTTCCGATATTTGTACGGTTGATATTCCATAAACCCTTAATAATTCCTTTTAGCTGATACACAAGGGTCAAATGTCATGTTGTTCCTGGCAGGCGTTGGGAACGCTCATACCATTATAGTTAGTTTTTTTTAATCACACAGATGACATATTGACACAGATGCATATCATGTAACAATACAGATACGCTGAGGAAAAATCTCATTTTTACAGTATAAGAAACTTTCTTGATGCTTCTATTAATCTGAAATTGGAAAATTGTATAACAAAGGTAGCATTTTAAATTTGAAACATTCATCCTTTCTATTACCTCTCATCAGACTCCATATCGAGTAGCACTTCCCTGCTTTACTTTGTTATTGCCCTTTTTAAATCATATCTACAGAAAGAAAGACAACTACATGCACTGGTGTGATATTTCTCCTTAAAGTAACTAGAATTGATACGTTTATTCAAACAAGCATCAATAAAGGCTTAGTTGTAGTGATGATCCCTCAGAAAATAAATACTCGAATAAATGAAACCAGGCTTTCTTTCCCAGTGAGGCGTTCCCATGACTTCCAGCTCATTGTTTTCGTGATCTTGCAGAAAAACGTGTTTTTTTTTGTTCAGCTTCGGCGTTTTTATTGGTGTCTTTTTACTCGCAATATCCAGCTGTTTCGAGTAAAAAGCTCACTGTTCGTTTCTGCCCAGGGCAAACTGGCAATTAAAGTAACAAGTTTACTAAGTAATGTCGCTCAGTGTCTGCTCGATGTAAGAAGGCGGGAGCTTTCTCATGAGTTTGCAGGATCAGTTATCTGAGTTCAGTGACCATTTCCAAGGTGTCATAAAACAGGCCATTTAAAATTACGTTTGCAATTGTTTTCTATGTATTGAATCCCAGCTTAAAGTCATTAATATTGACTTAAGAGGACCATGAATGACCCTTTTTGTGTCTCTGCCAGACAAAAATATATATTATGTAATATTTTTATATATATACGTGTACATGTACATTTAAAAATACCCAAAATTCCTTCTGGTTGTCTTTCAAGTTAGCTTGCTGTCTCAGGGATAAATCTCTCATCTAACCAAAAAGAGTTGACCTTCGGGCTGCTGCAGGCCCTGCTCCTTTTTCATCACCAGTGGAGAAGTGATGCTTCTGCCTCTTTTCACTCAAATTTTCAGCTGGCAGCGAAACAAGGTTCCCCAATGCTTCATATTTCTTTGAGTTTATTCTGACTGATCCAGCAGCCGTTTTGATGTCAAACCTACTTGAATGCACAGTCATCTGCTGCCAGCGTGGTGTCAGCCAGCTGAAGGGTCAGCTCTGACACAGCAGTACCAGCTGCCTGGCTCTCACACAACAAAGTAATTACTCATGTCACACTGAATGACGCGCATCAGTGGGTGCAATCTTTAATTTTCATCAAATCTGGCCAAACTCCAGTGTGTATGTGTGGCGATAATCTAGCTAGACAAAAACATGTCACGCAAAGACGTTTATTAGGAATAAGAACATCTGTAAAAATATCACTAATTCATCAATAATCTGATATATGCTGATTTAAGATATTCCCTTTCATCGGCCATATATGAATCCCCAGTTACGCTACTAAGGGCATCTATCAACTGCTGCAAGCTTTGATAAATGTCCTTACCTGCCGTCATGCCAGCCACACTGCCAGATCGCTGAGGTATTGCAGTCAACAGCTCCCGTGGTGCAAAGACCCAGAAGCACCGAACAAAGAGCCAAAACTCAGCCTACAACAGGGCACACAGCAGAGGCTGGCTAATCCTTCGTGCTGAGCGAGGCGGGTGGCTGGTATCTTTTTCTGCTCTAAAACTTTTGTTTCAGAAATATAAACTTAGAACAAAAAGTAAGGAAATTTGTATTTGATCAGTTGTTTATTGCAACAATGCTTCTGGCCAGTTAATCGAATGCAGTTGGAAATCCTGCTTATTTCCGCTTAAACGGTGCCACATAGCAGAATAAGTTGTTTGGCATTAGGAAACCCACAGATGCAATTCCATACAAATGTGACACCATTAAAGGTGGAAATAGACATCAATCAATCAATCCATTTTCATTTTCTTATCCTTGTCAGGGTTGACGGCTTTATATATGCTTATCTCTTTTTTCCTCTATCTTATTGGGTGCAAACTAACAATTTGAGGAAAATTTTGCAGTTAATTAGGTTTGGTTTGGTTTAGTTTGTTGGGGTATAAAAAGTGTTTCTCTGAAGGAAAGATGGGCATAAGTTCACCAAAAAAACTTCATCTACAAATTGTAGAACAATTTCTGTTCCACAATGTTGAATCACCTGCAATACAGAATATCAGCAAAAGATTCATCAAATCTACAGAAATATCTGTGAACAGGTGCCTGTGAAACTGGAACCTTATCCATGTGGAAAGACACCATCAGTGCTGACCACACAGTGCATCTAGTTCAGTCTCGGTGCTGAGCTGCCCAGCTGCAGTCCAGATTTCTCACACAAGAATGGGAGAGCAGTCGTCTCCCAAAGTGCAGCAGCTGGCCTCCTCAGTTCCCAGATATATGCACACTGTTGTTAAAAGACAGTAGGATGCTACATAGTGATAAACATGGCCCTGTCCCAACTTACTTTGTGGCATGTTGCATCCATCAAATTTAAAATGAGCTAATATTTTTCTGAAAAACTGAAAATTTTCTCAGTTCTACTGTGAAAAGAATATATAGAATCATGAGATTTGCAAATTACTGCATGCTGTTTTTATTGTTACACAGCATCCCAAATTTAAAGAAACTGAGTTTATAAATGATGAATTATTTGTAGAAATCAGAAATTTGGGCCTCGGTGCTCCAGTGAACAAAGACCCACACCACTCACAGTCCTCACACCCACTGAAGCTGCTTTACTTCTGTCATGTTTTCATTCATTTTCAATTTTTATACATTTTCCATGTTTTGCCTTTGTAGACTTTGTTGGCATAACACACACAAAAGAAATATACGTACAGCACGTGTTTCAGTTCTTCTCACCAGTCTCACCTGCAATAAATAACAGTTTCAATTTCTTCAGTATGTTTTAGTGCACTAACCTACTAACCTGTCAATCAAAATGAACTCAGTCAGCTTTTACATAATAAAATATCACTGCAGGCATGCTCCTAATCCATGTCAAAGAGAAATTCTTGATTTCTCATTTTTCTTTGTTTCAGATTTAAGTATAAATAAATACAATATGGACGTTTTAAATGATTTGTTTGTTTGTTTTGATTGTAATGTCGATCTTCAAAGCATACCCATGAAGCCTGTTGGTCCCTGTTCCTAATGGAACCACTAGGGGGCAAAATTTCTTTTCTGAAACATTTTAAAACTCATGTACACATATTGACCCTGTGAGTAGAGACTGTATGTTCATATTGTTTAACAAGTGATGTGATAAAACATGACTGACACCGACTCACAGCTCACAGCTTGTATAAAGCCATTAGAAACGGTCCCTGCTGGCTCCGGCTGTAAGGTGTAGCACAAAGTTGGCCGAGGTTAGAAGGGGGTGGGGATGTGGAGGATGACCCGACATCTAGAGAGAAACAAGGTCACTGAACAGATTTTCCCACCCAGTCCTGCCAAACACACACGCACGCACATAAACGCAGGCCCACCCTGCAGTGTTTCGTGTGCCAGATGAGGGTGTGATACATGACTGTTGTCACTACTTCCTCCACTACCTCAGCACTTGAGCAGCGACTGCACTGCAATATACTGATTACTGAAGAGCCAGTAAAACTCTGCCTAAGGCAAAAAGTGAGACCATCTACCTTAGGGAAAAGAGTGTTTAACGAAATACCAGCAAAGGTGAAAGGGTACTTTCCCCTTTGCACGTACAGCACTCTTCATGTAGCCCTGTAAATATGAAGTTCACTCAATCACAATAACTTACAGCAACAGTGAATATGCAACTTCAGATTTATTGGTTGAAAATATAAAAATGAAAAATGCATACAGTTCGTGGCACGAGAGCAGCCAGGATGTTCTTTCACAGATTGTAGAATGAGTCCACTATGTCCTGACATTAGCAGATACAACAGAAATACATCAGAGTATATAAATACATATTTTGCTCTGAAAGCACTTGCAGTGGCTTTATTGTCACTTGGGGAAAAAGATAAGATTTTTATCTTTCAGTCGTCGCTCAGTGTTTGTCACAATGCTGCACGGACAGTTTCAAACGTCTTTTGTCTGGATGAAGATGAGTTTATCTGCTCCTCATCACACAAGCACGGGGATCAAACAAACAGACAATACCAGGAGTTTTTGTTTTCGAACACTTCCATTCATTGTGTTTCATCTGTAACCTCTGACCCTAAACCCTTTGATCCAGGCACACAGTCAACCTCTTGTCCTCCCTACACACACACACACACACACACACACACACACTGTATGTTTGTCCTTGTCAGTTAAAAACCATTTAACTTGCAGATGTTGTCATCATAAATATATTTTATAACAGAATAAAAAACAATATTGCGTATGAAAAATGAAGCAGCTCAGTAATAAACTTTGTCTTTCACCAGCACAAATGTTTAACTTTTACAAGCTCCAGAGCTTTCGTCAGAGGAACCCTGAATGCTGGGTTCTCCAGTATAAATGAAACGTTGTTTTCTGAATATCGTGAGCAAACAGGAAGTGGCCGGTGCTTCGAGCAACAGCCAAATCCATGGTCGAGCGGTTTACAACAAAGGCCTTTGTCACGATAAATGCGATACAGTATAGTACAGGACATAGGTTTTGACAGTGTTTGTGTAGAGAAGTGCGCCACTTTGTGATGTCACAGAACATTATCGCTGAGATAGTGATACCTATGCCTATGTTTATGTGGCTGACTGAAGCAGTGAAGTGCAGAAGAAGTAGAACAAAGACGTCCTGTACAAGGCCACTGATGAGATGAGTGTGTAAGCAGTCTGTAAACAAGCGGTCCTTGTGTCGGGAGAGAAGAGAGAACCGGGACTTTCGCAGTGAGCATGAGCTCAGCACAGATTCTCGTAATCAGGAGCTGCCGTCCCCATTTTTGGTCTTCAGCACCACCAAGCTAACCATGACAGGGATCAGGCAGATGGGGGTGATGACCAGAGCAAACACAATGGCAGGTGGTGGGTCACTTAGTTCCTCTGAGGCACAATCCTTGAAAAACTTGGAATGAAGGCTCACAAAGGTCTGTTCCACCACGGGGTTGGGCCATGGGATGAAGAGAGAGTCACAGATCTCTTCTGTACATGTGCTTAGGTTGCTGTAGAGACTGGATAAAGGGAGAAAATAGAAGCAGAAACAAATACTTAACTACAGTATATACATATATATATTTACTGTTTATTTCAGAGAGATAAATACATTCTATTTACCTGTTCACCTTACTCCATATGCACCAGTCAGTGCTGTTGAGTGATTCCATTGCAATCTCAAATTCTTTCACACAGCAATGAGACAACGTTTTGGAGAGGTGATCCACTGGGTTCGACTTATAATAAAAATAATAATAACTGCAATAATCTATACATACAGTAGGGTAGAAGAAAAGAACCAACAAACAGAAAGAGAAAAAGAAAGAGGCACATTAGAAAAATGACAATAAAAACGAGTTGTACATAAAAAAACAAGTTCCTAATGAGTGAGTAAACCTACCAAGTTGTCCATTGGCATCTGAAAAAGAAGAAAAAATACTTTTTTAGCTTAAAGACATGTGCATGAAACATTAAGTCTCTTCATATCTGCCGTGCGAGCCGTTCCTAATTGAGTTCATTAAAAAAATACAGCTGTCCGAGCAGATCTGAGTACCATGAGAAATCTGTCTGCTTTAGTTAATGAATTCTTTCTACGTCTCGAGCACTGAGGCAGGCGTTTTCACATACAAAAGGGAGACCACACACTCACCGGAGAGAAAGGAGAGGAATACCCCTAAGAAACCAAGTGCTCCCTTCATGTCAGAAAAAATGAATAAAGGTGTGTTTTCCCCAGCGGACAACCATGTATAAACTTCTTAGACTTCGCACAGCGAGGCATAACAGGAAACTCGACAGGCTGGAAAAGACGCAGTGCAATCTTCGGTTACCAGATGTCCAAACAATGTTACCCGCGGTTACCAGATGTTCTTCGAAGATCTGTCTGATGGCCCTGTGCCTTGGCAGCAGCTCTCCCCCTCTCTAACGCACGTTTCTTTAAGATTTTCCTTCTTTTTTAAAGGGGTGGAGGCAACAAAGATTGTCCTCTCCATTCTCCCAAATAAAAGGGAGCACACCCAAGCTGGGGCTGGACTCACATCTGAAAACCCTTTACTCTTTAACTCTTGTTCTGCTTTTTAGTCTCAGTTTCTCACAGTCGAAGGCCTGGCTAGCTCACAGCATGTGATTTATTTGCCTTTTGGGCTGCCTCTGCCAAATAGGAAACATAAGTAAACATTTAGGACTTAGCGTTTTGGGGTGGATGTAATCATGACTCTGCAGGGTGTGCTCTGCAGACAGTCATGATTTCATATTTGGGTTAATTTGACCAAAACCTTGGAAAAAAGTTGTTAGTCAGAGCTGACCAGCTGTTTAAAAGACCCGGCTATCATTAAACATGCATGCTAATAAGAAAACATTCGGCAATTAACGCCACACGGACGGGAAGTCTTGCTCGTGCGTGTGGTACATCTGGAAGATAGTTTCTCCCTGTCACTGCTCACCACTTTAAAAAAATGTGTGCGAGAGAGGTGCTTTCATTGATTGAATGAAAACTTAAATGTTTCTCACAACCGGTTTCTTCATTTATGACACTGAATCCATATGTTCGGCCTCCGTCAACATCTGTTTGCCAAGTAGTGTTTTGATTTAGTAATGACATCAGGAAATGTGCTTTTTTTTTTTCAGCGGGGGGGGGTTGTGGGAGCTAAGAGTT
>VOQJ01003709.1:14175-34760 GCA_015052665.1 Apistogramma diplotaenia
CGAAAGCAGCTGTTTTCTCATCCTTTTTTTCCTCCCTACTCCCTTTCTTCTTCTTCTTCTTCTTCTTCTTCTTCTCTCCAGACTGTCTGTCTTCAGATTTGTTTTTCCTCTCTGCGCTGTCTCATCAGGAAAGTCATCTGTCTGAATCAATTTTTGTCTCTTGTGGTGCTCACCTGCAGCACGAGTGTGGGAAACTGCCCTTTCAGAAATTATCTTTATACACACTTAGGTTATCGCAACGCGTTCATTGACCTTTCATTGGTAATTATGCATACAAAAGGCTGTTGATACAGATACAGCTTCGATGAGGTCGCACTTCAGGGGGCTTTTTTTTTTCTTTTTTTCCATGTGTGTAATAATTTCTCTTTCATGCCATGCTTTATTTCTGCTGATGCCAGCTCTGCTGTCAGGGCATGTGTCAATCTCCCGTAATGCTTTCGTGTCAGAGATGCTATGATTGCCCCTAGTGTTCACACAGAGAACGCTCTAACCTTATCTGTACCGGCCTTTACTCAAACCGTGCAGCCCAGTGAGGTGATGGTTGCTGAGTGGAAAAAGACATAAAAATTTCAAATAAAAGAGGAGATGGCTGTTACAGTAAAACACGGAGGGATTATGCGTCAGGAACAGGAACGCCTTCTAGAAATAAGCTTTGGCTGACAGAGCGGCCCTGCGTTACCATCTCAGAGGTATTTACAAGAGCGATTACTGTGATTATTATTTCAACAATACCTTGCAATGCTCTTTCATAAGCTGCCAGCTTTTGCAAGGATAGGGAGGGCCTGCCAACATCACCGGACTGGGAATTTGTGTAGGAGCTCCATAGGAAGGGTGGGGGTATGGGGGGTGCAGTGTTAGAAGAAGAGAAAAAGGATCCAGTTCAAAAGGGCTTCTTTCTTTCTGAGAGGTCACACAATGCACTTCTGCTAACACAATTTTGTCCTTTTCTCTTCGTTCCTCTCTCTGCAGCTCCCACGGAGCCTTTGCTGTGCAAATTTGCCGACGGAGGGCAGAAGAAACGCCAAAGCCAGAGCAAGTACCCTCAGAATGGAAGGCCGTGGCACAGAGAAGGCGAGGTAAGATGTGACGCCAGTGTTTATTTTCCCATCCACAACTCAAGAAAGTCTTCAGCAGGGTTTAGTACAATTTCTGAAACAGTAAATCAGATAAAACAGCAATCTTTACATTCACCTCCTGTAGGTTTAAACTGCAGAGAGAGGAGCAGAGTCACCACAATCCATAGATTAAAAATAAATAAATAAAATAAAGTAAATGTATTAACAACAATGCAAGATGCTACTCAAAGGAGAAGAAGTTGGCTACAACATCTGGCATGTAAAGCATTACTGCCTGCCATTTGTATTTACTATCACGTATGGAGATGTTAAAAAAGGAAAAGAAAAATAGCCCTCATATCGATCAAACTGCCTCCAGATGTATATGAGCCGTCAGGTAAAATGCATCTCAAGCCTCACTGAGCGCATATATTTTAGCCATACATGAGACTGCCGGAAAAGCTGAAACTGGAAACTGTGTGGTAACATGTAGAGGCGAGGTTAAAATCTTTTCTTAGACTGGCTTTACTGGAAAGGACGCGCAGAGGAGACGGGTAGAAGACTGACTTCATACAGGGCTGTATAGGAGAGGGACAATATATACGTACACCTGCAGCTATGCACATTCAGTCTGACAATTGTGCTGAAGCAGCAAGGTAGGGAGGATGAGGAAAGATGGAATGTTTGTCCTTCAACAAAAAAAAAGAAAAGCACACTCTCCATGTGTCTCTGTGGGTGGTGCAGACGCAGTGTTGTAAGAATGTGTGAAGGAGTAGGTGGAGTATTCCCCAAAAGTTGATTCTGTTCATCTGGACCCGGCGTTTTGTCGTGATAATTTGGATCTCAATGATCATGAAACTGAGCGTGCAGCTCTTTGTTAATGAGTGCTGCTGGTTTTGGTCATTATGCAGATGCACTGTTTAAGTTTGGGGTGACTGATGTCACCTGGATGAGGGATGAAACGTTGCTCCCAATCAAAACGCTGCATCCAGATGCAGATTTTTTTTTGTAGAATTTCATTAACTGAATCACTGAGCATGCACCGAGACAAAGGTGTATTCTTCGTAGGCTCTCTGTGGGCGTGTTTGCGTCTGTCCGTCACATGTTCAGCAGCCCTAACACTTATGAGCCAATGAAGCGTGTTTCACCTAAATCACATCCCCTCAGGCCCACGCACTGACAGGTTGGCAGGGTCGGCTCAGTCGACTTAAGGTAAAGCGAGATGACTGTGTATGTGTGAGTGATCAGATGCTTCCTTTTAAAGGAGACGGATGCAGCCAAAATAAAGGATGCAACACTCTGCTGTGTTGTACACACACTTGACCTTTGGCCTAATACATTTGCCTGTAAAATGTTTCCTAATTTGCTTGTACCAAGTACTATGATTCCTTGTTTCTATAATTGTGCCTTAGACAACACAAAAAAATGAACATTTCAGTGGAGTGTTTTTGCTAATTAGTATGAGGTGTTTTTTTAGCAGATTGGGTTTTCAGTGTATCCCAGCACCTCATAGACATGAAGAGACTAGAGGGAGAAAGGAAAAAGTGGAAACTCAGACTTCTTTAAGAGTTCTGAGTTCAGCTGGAGGCTGAGCTGAATGCTCATAAGAAGAATATTTTGTTTCCTGTCCTTCAAATTCAAGGTAAAAACATGCAGTGTCTCAGCATGAAGCTTTCACTATTGTCATCCTGTACCTTCCTTCGCATCATAGCCCTCTCCTCCCCTCCACAGTGCCTCCAATTACCCTGTGTTAAGGCGTGATGAGAGGCCACAGTGTGCTCTCGTATTTTTCTGTGTATGTGCTGTTGCATGCAGACCTCCGGTTGACGTGTACATGTGGGTTTAGGGAGACTTGAGCTTCGGTTCAATATAGTTTTTATTGTTTCCAAGCTGATCATCAAATTTGAGTGTTTGAACATAATTTTTCTCCAGCAGATTCCTCAGGACCCTGTACCAAGAAAATAAGCTCTGCAGATTTACACCCAGTGCATGCATCCAATACTAAAGCCTCCTGAGAATAAATAATTGGTTTTTGTATTGATTTATTTCCAGGTTGTGTTTTTTTTGTGTGAACCACATTTCTTTGTGTACTCGCATTTGAAGGCACATTTGTGCTTTATTTCATTTACTGTCAAACTGTAAGTTTGGAAAGCTGGGAAATGCCATTGTGTTTTAACTGTTTTTGAAAAAGAACTTAAGGAAATAAACTTTTTTTTTTTTAAAAAAGGCTTCACGTGAAGGTCGGTACGATTTAAAATAAAGGTTGGAGTAAGGAGTCTCGTTTTGGCTCAGAGGATATCAGAATCATTTTTGTTTCTATTTGACGTTGAAACCAACTGGAAAAGAAAGAGTTGGAGGATGAGGCAGTTTACTGCAAGAAAGAGCCAAAGGCATGTAAAAGTGACATTATACTGTCTAATGTTTGGTGTTAGCATCAGGTAATATGCATTTTTATAATCTTGACTTTGCTTTACAATGTTGCTTACAGATTTGGGAGACAGAGGGTGGCAGATTTATTATTAATCATGGCGAGTCTTGGGTCAAGGAAAGTGATACTGCTGTATGGCTTCTGTTTCTCATCCCTGTCTTTGCTGGGCTCCCGTGGGGTACCAGCTGCAGCCAGAGTTAGGTGACCTTACAGTTCTGCTAGGAAAATCACTTCTTCGCTGCAGACCTCATTCACACTTTGCTCACATCTTGTCCAGTGTTGGGGTCGTTACTCAAAAAGTTAACGATACATTAAGAAATGTGTTACATGCATATATTTTTCTTAAAAATAATGCATTATATTCCTTAATTATTCCCCAAAGAAAGCGATTCCCCCATAGAAACATGTACAGGTAGCCATGGAGGCTGCAGTGCTGCGAGCCTGACTGCTCTTCACTGTCAGGCTGAGGTCAGCAAACACTCAGCTTGACCATCGCTCTGGTCGCTTCTCTAGCTTTGCATTAGCATGCTGTCTGTGCAGATGCTTGTAAAGAGCCCGTGTTGTGTTAGCAGCATAATGCGATTGCTTCTGTCCTTGACACGCTTTACCAACGTCTCTCGTCGTTTCATGCCGTAAAAATAAAAGTAATGTTCATATCGCCAATCCTCAAAAGTTGTGCACCGCTCCACCGCTTTTCCACCTTCCTGCACACAAAGTGAAATCAGCTGGTGTGCGCGGGAACAAAATAAAAACACCTTTGATCTTTTTTCTTTCTGATAACTGAAGAACCTTTTTAATGCAAGTAATGTCATGACTGCAGCTCGTTACATCACTGCATTCATGAAAAATGTAATGCGATTACAATAGCAGATTACTTTGGAAAGTGTTGCACCCAACACTGATCACAATGCAAGTGCGATTGCCAGATATAATCTGACCGATCTAAAACACCGATGTTTGACTTTGCTGTGTGCTGGGTGCACATTTGCATTTATAATGCAGCGGAGTGGCCGTTAGACATATGGCGTGTCTTGCATGTGTGTGTATGTGTGCGGTCATTGATCAGCTGTGGGCAGGGGAGATGGGAGATGGCCATCACATGTTCGTCTGTTTATCAGAGCCGAGGCCATTCCTCACTCCGCTCCCTGTGGCAGACAGATGAAGCGAAGCAACAGCCTACGCCATCCATTACTGTCTCTTTCGACATGTCTCTCTGCCTTCTCCTTCTACAGTATATATCTCACTCTCCCTACAGCTTCAGCTTTCCATCACTCTTCCGCGTTCTCCTCTTTTTATTTCTATATTTTAAGTCCTCTCCCCTTGCAGCCTCTTCCATTTTGTCTACTGTCTCCTTTTCCCGTTGTTTGAAGCCTTCCCAGATCCCACAGCAACATATGGCGAGAGAAAGAGCAAGTGACTCACTGAGACTGAGAGAGAGAAAGAGAGAGGGAACACATTGCATGATCAGTCAGGAGTTACAAGGGGTTGAGTGCTGCAGGGTGGCTGCTGGTGAGGATTGAGAAATATATGACAGATTTTCTTGTAAACTACCCAAAGTGGGAGTCTAGAAAGTGCTGTCTCTCGCTGTCTCATGCTGACAAACATATTAGTCACTGCATTTTTTTTTCCCACCACAAATTCACACGCAGACACAGACCCCAGCGCCATGGGTGCTCATTCTTCTCTCTCATTCTCTGTCTCCGTCTCGCTCTCTCTCGTCACATCCTAACTCTTTTTCACCAACACACACTCCCACACACACACAAAACTTTCAAAGTCACACTTCTCAAGCACCTACTCCAGGGGAATGAGTGTGGATGAAAAGAAAAAAAAAAAACATCCGGCTTTCCACTCTGTGTGAAAGCTTGACAGATGTCCCTGTGTGTGTTTGTGTGTGTAGCCACAAGGCAGAAGAAACAAATGTGTGTATAGGAGACAAAAAAAAAAAAATACAAGGAGGGAGTGGGTCAGCGTGTGCGTGTGAGGACGCGGAGACGACGGTTCGACTCGGTTTTCCTGTGGTTTTCAGACGGGTTGGCGGGGCACAGAGGGGGGTGTGGAGCCGCTTTCATGGACACTAAAAAATGTAGGTAGAATTGATCAAGATGCCCAAAGTCTCACATGTAATGCACAGCAGAAGGTGGCTGAAATGAGCCGGGTTCTAACAATGGGAAATATTCCGTTTGGATCAGGCAACACATGTGATCGCACACTATTCACGTATGCATGCCTGTGGACATCGCACAGATTTTGTACTACAAAGCCGGCAGGGTAAAGACCGGCCAGCGTACGTCTGACATTTGCATTCCCTCGTGCACCTCTGTCAGGGTTTGGAAACAGTTTTATGATTTATGCACAGGAAAATCAACACAACTGTCGATGCTATTGTGCTGACTTTTATTTCACTAAAATTGAACTTGGACCATTTTATTAGCTGCTCCCCTTTGTTATTGTTAATGCGAGTTAAAAGTGGTGAGATGGATGAGTGTGAACCTTTTCAGCCTCTGAAGGGCACCAGGAGATGTCTTTAAAGCTCCTAAATTAAGCTGTCTTCACATTTTTAACCAACTCCGTTAAACACAATTATGCATACATGCATTTTCATACATAATATGCAAAAAAAAAAAGCTGCTTTATTGCTATGATAAAATGCATTCACATTTTCACTGAGACTACATTAGTAGAACTCATTTCAGAAACCCTAGAGCACAGTGGAAAAGATATTAATGCAAAATAATTCCTCAAAACTTGCTAAACTTGAAAACTTGAATTAATGATTGACTATAAAAAACAAAAAAAACATACTCCATAGCTTTTTCATGAGTTTGGAACCATCTGTGCCGTGCTACATTTTGGGATTGTACTGTGCATACAGTAGGACATTTTTACAGTTTTATATTTACATAGAAAAAAATGATTTCATGGTAAATTGTCTTATTTATTGAATAAGCATGAAAAATTCACATAAACGGCTCCTCAGTCTTTGAAAGTCAGGTCTGTTCGTGGGAGCTTCTATCAGGGCCTGGCTTTGTTCGCAGGGTCTGTACAGCATTAAAGTCAAGTTTTTTTTCCTCCAGTCTTGGATCAAGCTAAGACGGATACACAGTCTGTCTGTGTGTCTTCCTTTCCTCTCATTTTGACAGAGCCAAAAGCTAACTGCATCAGTAATCAGTCACTGGCTATGCAGGGTCCTCGGTCAGGAGCTTCTCTGCTGTGGAATTCATCAGCACATGGAACCAAGGGCAGCACTTAGGGGAGTTATCAGCCTCACCAAGACAGCTGGCCATGTCTGCCGCTGCTATTAGCAAGCATGGAAACACACAGTCGCGCGCACAAACATGCTGACAGGCATGCAATGTGACTCTCTTGATCTTGGATTTCATGTAAGGAGAGCGTATAAATACATGCTCATATGGATTTACAGATCAAGATGTTCACAGATGCCAAAAAGGAAGAAAAAAAAACGCATGTAAAGAAAATAATTACAAAGCACAGGGACAAGTGGCTTCATTTAGCCTTTACAGCTTTGAATAAAATGTCTCTGAAAGCCTTTTCTAAGCAAAATGCACAAAATTAAACACAAAGCTTTGCCTCCTCACACGTGCCTGGGTCCTTGCACACGGCTGCTCCAAGCAGGGACTTTTTCATTTGGTGGAGATTCTCTGTCTTTGCTCGCTCTCGGGGGTTTGGTCCAGGTTCACTGATCCCCTTACACCTCTGAGCTACTATTCCCTTTACCGTATAGCTCAGTGTAGGTAGCCCTCTGGGGGAACAAGGGCAAAAACACTTACAGAAAAGATGGGAGGGGCAGATTAAGAGATGAGGAAAGTGAGGGATGGAGGGAGGAAGGTAAGGAGAGAAAGAAGAACACAAGATGTTGAAGAAGAAAAGGAGTGGGAGGGAGGGCAAAGTGAGGGAAAGGAAGGGCAAAAAAGGAGTGTGTGTAAATGTGTAGTGTGCGCGCGTGTGTGTATGCTGATGAAATCTGCCATCCTCAGCAGCCTCCTGTTAAAAGAAATCGGATTAGCTCTCCTTGGGGAGAGAACCTTCAGGAATGCAGATGAAGGATTGCGGCACACAGGTTTCTCTCCTGGACTCTTAAAGGGTCTTTCTGTCACTCACACACACACACTTACCTGGACACATGTACACACACCATCACCAGACAAGGAACTTGGTTTTCCACTCATTCCTTCTTCTCTCCAAAGGGCATTTCTTCATTTCCTCTCATTCATAAAAACATGACTGTACGTGATTGAAATAGAACAACGTGTCTTCAATGCTAATTCACTTTGTCCTATTGACTAAGCCTTCTCCCACATTGGCTTTGTCACTTGTCAGTTTTTCCACTTTGAAATGAGTTGATTCGATTTGACTGAATTTGTTTTGGACAAAAAGAATCAGGATCTTAATCAAATTATTCTCCAAGTACAATAAATGTACAGCAAATTATCTTGGCGACAGTGGTGCAGGAATATACTGACATACAACATGCCAGTGCAGGGAAAACGCTGCAATCTCCAGGTAGCAGAAGTGGCTGAATGCACTTCCAGTTAGGTCCATAATTTGCTGGACACAGATGGATTTTTTCTGTAGTTTTGCTGCTGCAGACACACTGGATTTTAAAGCAAAGTATTGATTTGGGTTTGAAAAATAGACTGCATGAAATATTTAGGAATTACATACATATCTCCCATTTTCAGGCCCCCAAATTAATTGGACAAACCAACATAATTTAAAACGTGGATCATTTTCACTACTTGACCGACTTGGTTCTCGAAGAAAATGCAGTTTCTTTGCTTTGAGAAAGCCCTGGGTTGCTTTTTGCAGTATGCTTTGAGTCATTTGTACTCTGAGAACATTTCAGAATTCATCCTGCTGCTTCTATCAGCAGTCGCATCATCAATAAACACTTGTGACTCGGTTCCACTAGCAGCCATTCATGCCCATGCCATAACCCTGCCTCCACCATGTTTGACAGATGATGTGATAAACTTAGTATTTGGCTGTTTCTCTCCATGATGTTCTTTTTCCATCATTCTGGTAAAAGTTAACCTTGATTTCATCTGTCCAAATCATCTTTTCAGACCTGTGAGAGCACTTCAGTGGTTTCTGGCTGAGTCTTATTTGGCCTTCTTGTGTAAACCCTCTGTGTTTCTGCAAAGTACTACAAAATGCAAATTCACCGCTTTGAATCAACTTCAGGTATTATGTACCAAATTATGGACCCAAGTACCTCCAAACAGCAAAACAACAAACATGTAATTAGTAAACACTTTAAAGCTGCATTTAAGATACATTAAGTCCTAACACCAAATTCATGGTACAAAATGTTGTCATCATCCAGTGACATTGAGAGGAGATAGTGCATTGAGTGTTTGAGTGAGTGGGCTCGTTTTTTATTGAGTGTCTTTGTCGTTCTTAGTGTCACTGAGGCAGCTGCAGTGATCAAACTATTTGCCGAGTCTTCTGCTTTCTTGCAGAGCTTTTTTTTTTTCTTAATTACTGAAAGCGTGATTGCCTTTTGTTGCTTTCTCCTACTTTGTACTATAGATACTGACACAACATTGTCACATTGAAAAAGGGGCTATAAAAGGTGCTATGGTAACAAAGGTTATCTGCATTTTCTGAGTCGTGACATTTCCTTTTGCTGCAGCATTTTTTTATTATTTCATATGTTTCATGTTGGAACACTTATTTTGCTATTAATCCCAAAAATTTTCTCTCTTTTTTTGTCTTTCAGACTGGTATGGCGTTAACATATGATCCTGCTGCAATGCAGAATGGGTAAGGCTTGATCTATCCTTGGCACCAGTTAATACACTCGCCTCCTGGCTCATAGAACCCTGGTCGATACCACTGTCATACATAAAGATTAATGTAGTGTCTGCACTTTGTTACTGTTTGATTAAGGAAATCTATATGGACTTCAGACATCGGTTTTCATTGGTGAGGTCGGGGTGAGAAATGGCAAAGGGGCGCTGAGTAAGCACGCGCACACACATGTGTGTGTTTGTGTGTCTGTTTATGTTTGGGTACTCAGGTATGTGTGTTTTTGTGTCTTTATGTCATGACTTAATGGTGCTGTGGAAATAAATGACCCAGCATCATGTTTTATTTTTCCCCACGGTACCGAAGCAGGAAGGCGAGTGCTGATGCTCCCCTTTATCTCCCTCTGGCCTCAGTCATTCACAGGAAGCTCCTCACTCCCACTTCCTAAACCACTTATCCTCCAGTGAGTCGGTCTCAAAAGCAAAACACAACACTGGATGAATAACACCACTCATTACATACGATATGCAATATAAAAGTCTACTTTAGTGCAAATCCTTCAACTTATTATAATCCCAAAGATACAAAACTGCTAAGAAGAACAATAATGTGACTAGTCAAGTTACTGCAGTGTAGAAAACTTACAAAAATGTCAAATTAATGCACAATAATAAATAAATAAATAAAAATGCTGCTTTGCATTTCTTGAAGGTATGTAAAATTTCAAGATCAAATTCAAATTATTGAATAAAGAATATAATTATAATGCAAATTAGCCATATCGAATGCATGCTATTGTGGGACAAAATTTACATTTTTTTCCTTTAATATTTCCATAACATTCAACTGTAAACTTTGAGAAACCAACAGCAAAGAGAAGCTTTGAAAAGGTGAAACACTGTGTACTATCCCAGCATGTAATAAGCAGCGTATGCAGGGGTTTATTTAAGACTTGTGTTTTCTGCTGCATTGCTCCCAAACTGGTGAAAAGTGTACAAGTGGTAGCTCCTTCCTTGGCCAGTATTATGATTTTCAGCCCTTGTGGTGAAGACTGTTGGACATCCCACCGGATCTCAGCAACATTCAGCTGCTGTAGACATAAAAGGACAAAATAAAGAGGCGTAGCCTACCACTTTACCACTTTGCAGCTTAAACAACACCAAAGCTTCAAACTAAGCCTACAAGAATGATACTTAAGTCAGCAGCCCAGCGCAGCGGAGTGTAGCCTAAATACTACAATCGGTACGTTATGACACTTCATGCAACTTTTATGTGTCGTCATGAATAAAAAATCTAGTGAAGTGTTTCATTTTCTGAGCCAGCTACAGTATAAATCCACAGTGTGTGCCTGTGCACGTGTGTATTGGTCCTCGGTTCAGATGGTCAGATTTCCTCGACTTTTATCTCGTCCATAGAACCAGCGTTCAGTGACACCCAGGCAGACTCGGGCAACTCCACTGGATCCAAGTTTAGTATGTGGCAGTAAGAGAAAGGTGCACTGCAGTGGAAGCAGCCCAGACGAGGGATGTTTTGTCTGCTCTGGAGTTGGACACCTGTGCTAAATAAACTGTATCCAGACCACAGAGAAGCAGCGCTCCATTCCTTAGAAATATGCCACACCCTCTGGTTTCCAGCTATGTGGAGAAGGATAATGACTCCCAGCATACCTCAAAGCTTGAAATGCTCAAAGCTCAAAGAAATGACTTGAAAGCCAAAGGCAATCAAGGAGCGCTGACTGTCATAGGCTTCTCTTTATAGTCACCTGACCTCAGCCCTCCTGAGTATTCAGTCGACGGGCAACTGAAGTCAGAGAAGCCAATGCAACTGCTGCTCGATTACATGTGTTGTTACATGTCATTTATGTAAAAATGGAGGTGTTGCAAATATGCAGCTGTAATATCCCGATAGCATGAAAATGTTTCCTAATATAAATAAATTATCTCTGCTGTGTCTACTCCTGTTCTTTACTCGTCTTTTCCTTCTTCCTCCTCAGGTTCTACTCCTCGCCTTACAGCATCGCCACCAACCGCATGATCGCACAGACCTCCATCACGCCCATCATCGCTGCTTCCCCCGTTTCCACATATCAGGTGAGCCACAACGCACTGCAGTCTGGGTAGAATTCTGTCTGTATGTATAATGTGAAGGTACACTTTGCGTAGGGGGTTTGGAAAAGAGGGGGACGGCCTGCAAAACAGCATGAGGTTCTTTCTTCTTCCCTCGTTGTTTCTTCGGCGCTCCAGCTGTGCTCGGTGACATCTGTTTCGCAGGCAGCAAACACACCGGGGATCAGAACACGAGCTGCAAGAAAAGGGTTTTTTTTTTTAAAGGCTGACAAGGTAGGAAATAAAAGATATGCACCAATCAAAAGCGGAAGTGTCTAGGAAAAAGAAACAGATTCACACACCCCGAAGTCCAAACCTCTTTTTGCGCTCTATTTTATTTTATTTTATTCAACTTCGGCACGCATCCTTCCACTTACGCTCCCCGGATCACCGCTGTGATCTGTGGAGTAATGCAACAGAGCAGAGTGGGATCATAAAAAATTGGCCCTGTGATATGTCAGGAGCGTTAACCATTTTCCGTCACTGCACATTTCACGCAACACCCTTTCCCGAATCCAAACATCAAGAGACACTGCCACTGTGCCCTCTCGATCAGACACTATCGTTTAGCATCGGCTCTGTTTGGTATGCAGAGGCAGAAAAACAAGGATAGAGAGCAAGAGGAGGAAGATGAAGGATAGATAAGGAAATAAAAGAGACAGATGGAGAGAGAGACAACTGAGGAGGAGAGTAGGTTTAGGTGATGGCGATGGCACGGCTGGGTGGGCAGAGGAGGGGTGTTGCTGAAGGTTGCGGTGCCCATCTTTGAGGCATGCTTGATTAAAACTCTGGTCCAGTACCTGTGGTGGAGGGGCAGAGGAGAGGGAAGGAGGGAGAAAAGTGGGCGAGGGCGCGTCTCTAATCCGCTCTCGGAAGGCTTCCCAAATTGATTTATCAAAAACAATGGCCAGGCTTTTGAGGAATATTAATCCTCACAGTTTCAATATCGGGCAGCTCTGCCGCTGCTTCCTGTAATATTGCCCTTCAGCCAGTCACGGCAGGAAGGTGAGTCCTTCATCTTCTGCCTCAAGTACAAAGAGGCACAGGAGAAAAGGAGAGGAGAAGCTATGCAGCTATATATGCGAGACAAAAGGAAATCACTTCCTTTTATGATAAAAGTATCGCCTTTGTAATGAAAATCTCAAGGTGCACGGTAACGACTGTATATGTCACTCTTCCTTTTATGTTTGTGTTGAGTTGATATTTTTGAGCTTTTGATAGAACTGATTTATCAAATCTGCAAATGACCCATACCAGCAGAGGCGTTCTGGTGTTCTTTATGCTTGGCTCCTCGATAACGATTGGATTTGTTTCCTGGAAAAACTGCTGTGATGATCCACATGACAGGAGACGGTCCAGGGCCAGATCACTACCAAGATTTCAGCGAGTGCCGCCAGCGAGCCGCGGCCTGGTTTACATCACTGCTTATACAGACTCACTCACTGGCTGACTAAATATGTGGCTGGCTGATAGGACGTGGGGCTGGCGGGCTTGCTAACTACCTAACTGGCTGGCTGTTTGGCTTTACGTGTGACTGGTTGGACAGGAGGCCAGCTGGCTGACCATGCAGCTGAACGACTGACTTGACCGGCTTTTTGGCCTGTTGGATGACAGGCTCTTCTAAATTTGTAATATAAGCTGTGAAGTTCAGCCAAAGGTAGGGAGCTTCTTAGGTTGTGCACATTTTGCCCTTCACTCACTCTGAAACTAATGTTCTCGTAGAATTGCTCTACCTGCTGTGACTCTGAGCGACTCTAGAAGAGCTGTTATTTGGTGTTTTGGTGTTCATTTTTGTGCTGTTAACCTGGACACATTGTAACCTGAAACTAAAAAGGTAGTTTTTAGATATAACTCCAACCAGTGAGTTAAAAGTGAGTGAAAACCAGTGTCTCATAGCTTCCAAACTGGAATTTATAATTCATATCTCCCTATTTTGCTGTCAAGGTAACAAAGCCAATGGATACATAGTCCATGTTTCAACAACACCAGTGGGGAGAATGGCAACATTTGGTCTTAAAAGGTTGCTGTATGTTGCAATTTGAAATTAATCGAATAATATCTTATGAAGGGATGTCAGGTGATGCAGTTAATGTCTGCTGGATCGCAGTGCTACAGAGAAAACAGTGGAGACAACATCAGTTTCACCTGCTCGCGTATATGGGCTTCGAAACAGTGGAATCGGTGCGTTTTTATTGGTTGAGCTTTTGACTCCTTCATCTTTGGCTGCTTCAGATAAACCGCGAGTCGGCCCGTCTCACATTAGTATGTAAGACTACCAGTTTTATTTCACCACCAAAGATTTTACCATGTTTCTCTCACAATTTTCCGTAATCCCAGCGTAAAGCCAGCCTCTCTTGTTGAAATAATCACATGACGGTCACGCAGTATCTTAGTCAGAAATTGCTGAAGATAAGTGATTAAATATAAGCTTTCTCTGTGTCTATCTGCTGTCCCATTCAGCTGGGGAGAACAAATATTGCCATGTATAAACAAGCAGACTTGGCATCGCGTTATAGAATATCAGGCTTGTTTAGGTATGGCTCCAAATCACGCATTTGGGTTGGCTCAGAGGATTGATTGGTCTTACAGCAGATTATTCCATGTTTGTCTTTGTTTAATCTAATCATTTTACCAGGATCAGTGGCCAGTCTGTGTGTTTGTCTGCTACAAGCTGTCTAATTCCACTCTCCAGCATAAAAGCCCTGTTTGTTCATCGTCCATTCCTCCAATTTCTTTATAATGCTCACTGTCACTGTTTCTCCATTTCTTTAAATTTGAATCCACATATGTAAATATGCATTTCTGGGTATGTTTTTTTTCCCCCTCAGGTAGTGGCTTTGCAGTTCTTTGTTCTGTATTTTTGTGATTCTCATCTAGATTTAGGTCCCTGACCTTTCACCCCTCCTCCAACAGCACTGGATGCAGCTATAATAATATTATAATGCATTTTATGGGCTCTATGTGCAACTCGTGCTGTTGGCAATCGCGATAAAGCAGCAGGGATATACGCTGCCTCCAGACTTTCAGATTCTTTCAGTAATTCTTTGGCACAAATTAAGTTCAGAGATTTTGGTGCTTTAAGACCCGTGCAATCATTTTAAAGCCTCCAAACTGACGAGTATTTGAGCATATTGTGACTATCTGAATAGCGTTTATCGCATTATGTAAAATACTTTTTAGCAGTTTTCATTGCCAACATCATTTTACACTTTATGCATTTCTCCTCAGGTCCAGAGTACGTCATGGATGCCTCATCAACAATATGTTATGCAACCTACAGTAAGTACTCCACCATTTACCTGAAGTACTGCAGCTGAAGCCCACCCTGTAGTTGAAAAAAATTTTTTAAAGACGTATATTTTTATATTTAGTCTGAAAATAGTTTACAGCATGGAGACATTTTTATATTTATCACAATACGACAGAGCAGAAAATGATTCTGCTCGGAAAAACGTTTATGTGACATTATTCTCCAGTTGCAGATCAAATGTTAAACCAACTAAATATCATACATGCACGTGGCCGCTATAACTTCTTATGGCTAAATGATTGTGCTATTTTGGTCCCGGAGTTGCTTCATCCAACTCTGATAACCACATTTTTCCATCTGTCCTAAGTATACAAACACATTTTGTTTTATTTTTGGGAGGCTTTGTGGAGTTTATGTGTTTTGGTTGTGCCAGGAAGCAATTCAGAGTCATTTACCACACCACAGCACAGGGCAGACTGCTGTTTGAGGTTAGCATCCCAGACAGCAGACAAGGGGGGGGGGGGAGCTAATATTAATTAGATTTAGCTCATGAGCAACGCAGTCTTTAGCAGTGAGGTAATCGCATTTCATTCAGTCACATTCAGTTATTCTGGTTGGAGAACAGACGACAGGGAGGGCCCACAATGGTTGTACTGGTGGCAGAGGTTGAAATGAGCATTTTAATCACTGGCAAAAATCTTACTGATGAAAACTAAACCTTCTTGGATGTGATTCAATAAATAAAGGGAAACAATGTTTTCACAGATTTACAGTAACTCACGATGAAGCACATCATTTGTTTCCATTTATTTACATATGGAGGAGGTCGGGACGGAGGTGCAACAGTGAGCGTCACAACCACCTGTAAAACACAGTGGAGGCTCTGTCATGGTTGGGGGCTGCCCTCCAGCCAGTGGTGCTGGAGATCTTGTTAAAATTGCTGAAATTATAAACACAGAAAAGAACCGTCAGATTTTTATTCGACCATCTGGAAAGCATCTGATTGGCAACAGCTTCACTTTTCAGCATGCCAGTGATGGCAAACACACTGCCAGTGCAGTAAAAGCATACCTGGATAGAAAAACACACAATGGGAACACTATCAGTCATGGATTGGCTTTCCCAGAGCCCGGCCCTCAACATTATTGATTGGAGAATGGAACAAAAGGGAGCCAACAACCGTAGAAGGGCCTTGAATGTCCTTCAGCAGGCCTGGAGAACTATTCCTGAAGACTACTTAAGGAAATTAGAAGACAGCTGCCTCAGAGTGCTCAGGATAAAGTTGCTCACATCAAATCTGACTTTCAAGTTTGTTACAACTGTGCAGCCTCTGTTTTTGCCTAATATCCATATATATTTGTATAAATTGCTGCACCTTTTTCTCAATTTCCTAGCAAAACATAAAGAGATAAGTGGTGGCTCAAGACTTTTTCACAGTACTGTACATTTCCTCGAATACCGTTGCTTGCAGATATATCTCTGAAGCGTACCGACTCTCATGCTTGAAAATGCTTGCGAGACTTCCCTCCCTGTTGCTCCAACAGCAAAGTACATTAGTGGTTTAGTAAATTGTTTTAAGGTTGAGTTTTTAATTGATCCCAGCTCTGTACGTGTTCTCATTGTGTTTCTTAGAGATTTTAAATCATTCTGCCAGAGGTTTTTAGTGGTTGCTTGAGGCTTTTTTGTGGCCCCTGAAGCATATTCAATATACTTCATTTATTCACAGAAAAAGACTGGTTACGAGTCAAGGGCAAATACAGCTGATTGTTTACAACTATAAAAAAGCTTCCCTTTTTTTTAAATCAATGAACTTATTAATACAGTAGCTACTTAGACTTATTAGCCTGCAATTTTACACGAAGCACACTTTTTAGAGGTGTGCTCTACCACAAAGATGTGCATCGCAGTATGACTGAATATGCATGTGAATTCTGCACTGTGGTTCTAATTTTATTGATACAATAAGTTATTTTGTCTTTGGAAAAGAAATTGCCAACCTCAGGGTAACTTGTGTTATTTTCTGCTGAAGTTACCTCTAATGAATCTCACCGCCGCATAATTTAAGTCAGGCTTTGATATCAAAGCTCACTATTCTGTACTAATGAGCAAATGAATATGCATACGGTTGAATAGGTAGCACCTTACAGTTCTGATTTATAACCCGAGGTTATAGTCATATGCAGCAACAAATATTTTCTCCACTCGGGAGATACCAGCCCAAAAGTGTTATAATAATGTGGGAAAAATATTAGTTCAGACACAGTTTCTAGATTATTATTCACCAATTTTGTTGATTATTAGATTAATTAATTCTCTCCTTCTCTTTCTAAGTGATGCCATTAGAAAGTGTTTTTGAAGAACATTATGATGTCAGAGTGAAGCTGACCTTTGCAATGTTGCATATAAAATGACATTACTTCATATTATCCTCATATATAATTAGTACATTAATTTTAGAGTCTCAGACACATAGTGTAGCTGTTTTGTGAGTTAGCAGTGACCTTAACTTATGAGCGACGACTAAAAAATTATCAGGTCATTGTTGCATCAAAATGTGCCAAATTTACAAATGGTCACATGGGACAACACAGACCTGCATACAACCCAAAAACATAAGGCATCCAAACACAGGCACAGGGTTGTAGACATGAACTCATAGATTTCCCTTTGATGCTTTTACATGAAGAATTTTGTTTGCCTAAAGAAGTCCGCACACTTGTCGATAACATTGTTGGCCTCAGTCAAGAAGACAGTTGCTTTAGAGTCCCCGCCACTGAGCAAATTGGGAAACATTGGACTCTGCAGCCGATGGTTCAGCACTCACTCACTGGAGGAGTGCTCAACCAGCCACATGGCTCCCCGCTGTGGCCATTTACCACTCAGTCCTACCCATCTCACTTCCACTCCCGCTGTGGGACAGTGAACATGTAATCTGGTCACAGCAGGCCGTCAGCCCAACACACACACACACACACCACACCCAGCTGCAGCTGCCCTATGAGGCTCCCAGTTTGCCTTTCTTTCTCTGCGCGTGTCTTCACTCACCCAGCCACCGATGGACCTGCTGTATTATGCGGCAGTCCCTGTCAGGTGTGCTCCTTCCTTGTGACACTTGCTTCAGACTGGATTAAAGCTAGCTCGCTAACAAGCTGCTGTTGCTGCTGCAGCTGCTGCTGCTGAGTCTGCCTATTGTGAAAATAAGACGTCTTAGGTAGCAGACAGCATTACAAGGTGAATGACAAACGTGACAGAGACCTCTAATGGTATAACCGCTCAGCATGTGCAGTGCAGCGCAGCCTGCTTATGTTTTAGTGTGTACATGCATTCTTTGCACATAGAGACATCTGTATGTGTGCTTGTGTGCATGCATATCCGCACTATAATAATATGTTTGCTTGAATATGCATACTGTTTTCCTCATCTTCTGGTGTCTTCTCAGGCTTTTGGCCGTGTGGTGTTGTGGTTTGTCTGTCATCACATAGAGAAAATACAGTATACACTGCCTCATCGCTATGCTCCAGTAGCTGCTTGCTTGCCCGATACATGTTTGTATGTACTGTATGCATTATGGATTTGCCATATGTGTGGTCCCCACTGGTTATTCTTTACCAGCCCATGCGATGCCTGATGGTCATCCATCTTTGAGCCTTATGTCATGAGGCCTCTTGAAGCATTTGGCACCAGCCACTAACCAGCAGCTACATTGTACTGCCTACATCTCATCATGCCCTCATGCCAGCAGCAGCCATGTGGCCATATCCGTCCCCATTGTGTTCCATTGGCTCTTTCTGTCACCAAATGGCTGGTAGGTTCTAACCCCAGCTGTCACTGCCGACAGTGAATCATAGCTACCAATCTGTCTCCCTTTATGACCCATGCTCATATCAACTACCAGCTACAAACACAGCAGACTGCCCTTTACACACACACACACACACACACACACACACACACACACTGTTTCTCCCTGCCATCAGTTCAGTGAATCACATCAAATTAGCTAAGCATCCTAGTTCAAATGCTTGGGGGGCTACTCAGGGCATTAAGAACCAATTGATTGTGCGGCAATTTGGCGACTCCTTCCTCATGTTGCGTGTTAAACCAATGGAGCGTTGTGCAATGGCGCTCCTGATATCTGAGCAATATGGAGGCAACAGAGCATGGAAGGGGAAGAGCTGGACAGTGATACGATAGCGAACAGAAGTGAATATGCATGCATGTTAAATGAAGATAAGGGAGAAAGAAGCCGATTGCTCTTTTTCACAAAAGTGTCATCACTTGAGAAAGATGAACATTAAGTTGTCCAGAAGTGCTGCACAGTATTTACATTTAAAAACAATCACAGAGAAACCAAGAGTGCACAAGAGCAGTTATCATAATTTAACAGTTATGTAAAACCAGTGAAGGCTTGGCTTAACCCTGCAGGTTTTTAATAGGAGGCAACTATGTGAAGTAACAGCCTTTCCCTCACTCTAAGATATTTGGTAACAGTTTCTTGGTCTCTGAAGTCTGATTACAAAAGCCTGATGTTCAACTTGTACATTATCGTCCCCATTAGTGTCCAAAAAGACACAAAGCAGGCTGGTGCTTTAGTGCAGGTCTACCCTGTGATACTACACAAGAGGCTTTACAGTGGGTGATGGTGATGGGTTGCGCCCATCTTTAATTTACAGTCTATGGGCTAAACTATTCCAAAAAGAAAACTGAGCAAAGATCAGATAACTTTGTATTTTAGATTGTTCCTACTAAATATATGAAGCTTTCACCTTTGGGACACCCGACTGGTTCTTTGTGTTTTTGCTCATATAAGTTTTTTATTCCTACAGGAAGTTGAACCTTTAAAAAACAGCAGGCCAGCTGCAATAACGGTCATAGTAAACTTACTCTGATATGATATGGTGACCTCAGTGTTATTAAGCAGAGAAGCTGTCAGCAGGACAAAATGATCTTCTTTGTGAACTTGTACAAAGTGCTGGTAGAGCTGTATATTGTTAAAAACACCCTTGTTAGCCAGCTACTGCCAATGCTAATGATACTGCATTGATTTGTTAGCCTAATTTGATGGTTTTCTTCATTTCTGTCTTCCACTGCCTTTGCAAACCTGAAGCCCATTAACTGTGTTAAACCCCAATTTGTTGAAAATAATAGATGTTGTGTTGACTGGAAGTAAATCAAACTGCTGACACTGGAAGCAACTTGACCGAGAGTTGCCTTATTGCACTGTAAACAGAGAGCACTGCAGCATGTACTTCTACAGCAAAAGCTGTTTGTTTGTATCTGACTAGATTAAGTTTGACAAGTCTATCCATACGAAACTGGACTTCATCCCGCAGAGGCGCCGGCGCTTTGTTAGCAGTTAGAAAGGTTGAGCGAGCAGAGAACAGTTTTCAAAATTTGCTTATCTTCAATTAATGGGTAAAATGTACTTTGCGTGAAACCTGATAGAAAGTGACAGCGTTTGTTTTTTTGTTTTTTTTAAGTGCACATTTGCATGAATCTGCAGCCTATTCTTCCAAGCATTGTTCTTTCCCTTCTTTCCTCCTTTTCTTTATCATTTGTTTAACCTCTCTTGTCCTTTGTGGCAGTTGGGCGCGGCATGTCGAAGCAGGGCCGCTCAGGTCTTTGGTCAGTGCTACAAAAATCAGACCTTGAAGAAGTAGCAAAAAAGATGAAAGAAGTAAATGACAAATGCACATGTGCAGCCGTGCAGATGCTTAAACGCACATATTGTTTGAGTCCACGAAACACATTCTGTACAGTGGTAAATCTCACTTACATACAGATCATCAATCACATTCACATTCTCTTAAATTCAGTTCACACTGCCAAAGAGTGCCAGACTAAGTGCTGTGCCAGCCATGCGCAGCATTGCTGTCTTTCCCCATGACTTATCAGCCCCCCCCCCCCCCCCCCTCAATACTGTGTGGTTTCATTTGTTCTTTCTCCAGGGGTGTGGTCCCTCTCTCTTTTTGGGG
>VOQJ01003711.1:14699-24998 GCA_015052665.1 Apistogramma diplotaenia
CATAGGGGGTCGTTTTCTCTGTAATTATTATAGGGTGCCCACAAAGCTCCCGGTCCTGACAACATACCTGTGCAGGGGGACTTCACTGATATTTTCATCTTGATGTTGACATCTTCAACATTTCACTGAGTCAGGCTGTTGTCCCAACATGCCTCAAAACCATCACCATCATCCCTGTGCCAAAGAAGTCGTCCCCCACCTGTTTCAGTGACCACTGTGAACTGTTTGAAAGGCTAGTCATGCAACATCTCCCTGGACCCCACTGCCCTCCACTCAGCCCTCACTCATCTGGAAAATACTGCTATGTTAGAATGCTGTTCATTGACTTCAGTTCAGCATTCAACACAGTCATCCCTCAACAGCTCCTTCTTAAACTGGACCGGCTGAATCTGAACACCTTCCTATCAACTGGCTGCTGGATTTCCTGACTGGGAGACCACCAGCAGTTCGGGTCCCGCGCCACCACTGTGAGCACTGGGGTCCCCCAAGGATGTGTGCTGAGCCCCCTCCTCTTCAAACCATAACTGCATGCCATTACACAACTCCAACATTTTCATCAAGTTTCCAGATGATACTACAGAAGTGGGTCTCATCAACAACAATGATGAGATAAACTAGAGGAGTGAGGTGAGCCACCTGGCCTTGTGGTGCAGCCACAACAATCTTTCGCTGAATGTGAAGAAGACAAAGGAGATTGTTGTGGACTTCAGGAGAGCGTGTCTCCCCAGAATCACCCTCTGACCATCAACGCTGGTGCTGTGGAGAGGGTGAGCAGCACTAGGTTTCTGGGTTTGCATGCCACAGAGAACTTCTCCTGGACCTCCAACACGAAGGCTCACGAGCGCCTCGACTTTCTCCGCAAACTGCGAAGAACCAGAGCCCGGTCATGCTCACTTTCTACAAGCCCTCCCCCACTGCCCCCTACATACATGAGCCCCTTATCCTGACCACCCCCACCTCCCATCTACCACCACCAAATTACTCAGATACCAAGCATATAAGCTACTTCTGTTTGCATATCATATGTTTGCACCTCAAAGACTGAGAATTTTTGTAATTTGTCATGGTCCTGGGCCAGTGGCTCTGGGTGTTTAGGTCCTTTTGTGTAGTTCTGTTTTTATTTTACTTTTCGGGCTGTGTTTCTTAGTTTTTCTTACAGTTTAGTTTCTCAGGTTGTTATTGTTTTGTCTTTGGTTTTAGTTATTTGTACAATTCTAATTTTCCCGTGTATCTGTCTCCACATGTTCTTCTGTTCTGGTGTCAAGTCCTCAGTGTTTGTGTGTCAGCGGTGTTGTAGTTGAGTTCTGTTTAGTTATGTTTCGATTCCCTCTGTCAGTCTCCCGAGGTGTCAAATCTACACGTACCATGTTAAGTTTTTTCCTGTTTTATTTTAAAAGTCTTGTGCTCTTTGTGCTTAGTTTTGTGTCCCTTTGTCTCATCTCTGTAATTATGTTCAGCTGTCATCCCACCTGTGGCCTGTTTCCTTGTTATACCTGGTGTATTTAGTGTCTACTTTTGTCCTTTGTTGGGTCCTCGTCAGTGTAAACGTCTTTGTTGGAGTTCCTGCTGTGTTCTCTGTGTTTCAAGTCCTGTTAAGTGTGTACAATGCTCGCCTTGCAACTGGAGGGTTGCTGGTTTGAGTCCCCATCTGAGCGCACGCTGTCGTTGTGTCCCTGGGCACTTAACCCACACGAGAAACAAGTGGCGGTGCAGCGGCTCATGGCTCTCCCTGTAATCTCGTTGTACTTTGTATGATGACAATAAAAGCTATTCTTCTTCTTCTAACCACCACGCCACTGTGCTGCCATATTTATTTAAACGTATTTCTTCATTTTAATAGTTCTATATGCTTTTGCACTTCCATTACTGTACAAATTCAGATTTAGATGCATGTTCATGCCATTCCACCTCAGAGGAAGGCAGTTTCAATCCTCTCCATGTCCTGCACACACGGGCAATACAAGAACTCTGACTTTGACAACGGTCAGATTTACAGTTAAAAGATTACTGGATCTTATAGTTTGGCTAACAAGTTGATCTAACCTAGATTCTTGTTCCCAGGCTAAAAACACAATGATTGATCAAACTAAGACCTTCACTGTAATAAATCAGAAGAGCTCTTAAAACTCATAATGTCAGTAAACTTAACATTTGTCAAACCTACAAAACAAACCAAAACACAGAAGCAGTGTTTGACAAATCGTATCACACTGTCTATCTTAAACCCAGCAGTGATTTTATGGTACGTTTCAAATAAAACAAGTGTGCATTCTTTCCTTTGCTCAACTAAAGACAAGAATAAGTTTATCAGAGCTGTTCTTAGGAATAACAAACAGCTTCTGTATTCTGGTTTGCACTCAGGTGATTATGTTCTTATGCAATCATCTCTGTCATGCTCTAGTGGACTCTCATGTTATAACAATGTAACATATTCAGTTTATTAGAAGCATCAGTGCAATGCTGCAGCCAGGGCACTCAGGGCCCTGGACTGGACCAGTTTCAGAGGATGCTGCACTTGTCACTAAATGTTCAAACCACTCACTCGTAATTAAAAAGGAAATATTGCATATTCATAAAATACACCTCGTCTTCACTACAGTGAGCTTTGAATATTTTCTATAATTGTGAACCATCTATCCAAAACTTTGAATTCATCAAACTCAGGAGTCAGAGAGCATGTTGTCCATTTAGTTTAATATGTACATCAAAATAAACTCTGTACAATATATAAAAAGATTCAGTTCACAAAGCAGTAAATATCTGCAAGACACAAATCTTTTTGTCAAAAACTGCCTGCTCCTTTGTCACGCTCACTCCAAGTGAGGAATGTGAAAACCTGACTTCAATGCTACCAACCAGCACAGACTCACATGTCTTCAAAGAGGACAGAATGAAGGAAATTTATTTTTACAAAACATTTTTCATGTGCTGTTTGCACGTACAATAAAACACAATCAATAAAACTTAGTCTTTGGCCAGTAGAGAATATGGCACTCGTAAGGTGTTTAATAAAGTGATATAAAGGCACTTATGGTAAAAATACAAACTCCAAGGATTGCATTGAGTTACTTCAGTGGCATGTGCCTAATGTGTTAAGTGGAATGCTCCATTTATTTTTGCAAAAAAACAAAAAGTAGTACCAGCTACATAGTTTACAAAAACTCAGTTTCTATGTGTCTGCATTTCTTTGTGGTTATTTTTACACACATGCATACAGTACACACAATCTTTCCAGAAAATATGCCTATAATCTACTGCAAAGGCATGTGTCTTGATGCTTAATTAGCCCTAATAAGAGCTCACCATAATAAAATACATAAAGCTGCTACAGTGCAGTCAACAGTGGCACTGAGGCAGTTTTTCCTTTCATGGTACCAGTAAGTTTCTCCTTGAGGGACCATCAAGGTGCATCTACATAATGGCAAAGGATCCACGTGTGGGATCACGGGAGTTATTTCATCAGGCTGATGCGCTGCATGAAGACCTCGTCTATTTCTGTCCTGGACTTTGCTCACATGTGTCTCTTCATGTGGAGGGCGAGATGGTCAGAGCGTGAGAACGCCCGTTCACACAAATGACACTGAAATGGCCGGTGTCCGGTGTGCTTCCGGAAGTGACGTGTGAGCTCGTCAGAGCGAGCGAACTTCCAGCCGCAACCTTCCCAGCTGCAGTGGTATGGCTTCTCTCCTATAAACACAAAGATCACTCATGAGGGGCGTTCAAGTTTGAAAGCAGGTCCTGAGGGCGTGCTTAAAGAGCTCTTACCTGTGTGAGTCCTGAGGTGTGCCTTCAGGTGGGAGCTCTTGGTGTACGTCTTTCCACAGCCCGTAAAAGTGCAGGTGTGTGTCGCAGTTCGTTTCCTCGGCCAGGACCTGCGACCCCTCTTTGGCTTGGTTTCCATCATTTCCAGCGGTGAGGAGGGGGGAGTGAGCAGAACCCGCTGGCCGCCCGCCGGCTGCTGCTGCTGCAGGCCACTGGCCGCGTCCTCTGCGAACATGCCGGGGAATTGGTGATGGTGGCGCGCCCCGGTGAAGGAGAGCTGTATCCCGGCATGCTGGTGAGTAAATCCCGCGGGCGCGCCGTGATGGTGTAAGTGGAAGCTCTGCGTGAACGTCGGCGACGTGGGGTTGCATATCTGGGGCTGCTGGCACCCAGAATTCATCAGGTCGTCCGGGCTGAGCGGTGGGGTCATGCTGCCCGTCGCCCCCTGCGGGGAGCTTGCGAGCCGCGGCTGCTGGTACGACATCATGCAGGACACGTTGCCTTCATGTTTGATTTTAGTGCAGCTCTGAGGCACCAGACCCATGACAGGTCCGTATGTGTCCACTGGGGAGGGCTCAGCTTTAATGTTTATATGCTTTGGGAATAAATCCTGAGTGATGTGGAAAGGCGCGGAACTGACCAAGAATGTCCCCTGATTGTTGGGGCTGCTCCCGGGGAGGAAGCTGGAATCCATGTCGGAGCGGAGGAGCTCCGCCATCAGGCTGTTATAGGGTGGAGGAGAACTGTTCATGCCTGGCACAGACGTGTAACCGACAGCTTGATGGGGCATCTCGGTGCGCTGCTGCTGCTGATAAGCGGCATCCCCGGAATCCTGAAGTCGATACGACTCTGCGAGCGTCCCGGCGGGTGGCGCACTGCTGGAGGTGGCAGTGTTTGCGAGGATAAAGTCAAGATCCAAGAACCTGTCCAGATCTTCTTCGTCTTTTCTGCTCAGGCAGCTGCTATCCATGTCGGACCCACTGTTCACTTCGCTCTTCCACTTCTAGTTTACGGAGGACAACACAGTTTGTTTCAGAAGGCAGAATTTTCTCCAGCCCGTTCACATAAGATATAAAAGTCACATCAATAAACTCGATCTAGACAAGCAAATATAAAAGTATGCAAATATAAATATGCTGTCTGACGTAACGGTTAAACAAGTACATGATCACAACATCGCAGTGCGTCTGCAGCCAACGCAGGAGTCAATACACAAAAAAGGCCAACTTACATCTTCCCAACATTTCTCCTTTTGGTTAGAAAATGTAGAGATGGATGGTAAGATTGTCGCACTCAGAGCCATGTCCATTCGTATTCATGAAAAGTAAAAACTCTTGACCCTGAGAATAATAAGTGCATGGACCTTTTCCGTTTTAAGGAAAATCACCAAAGTCCGCTGAATTGCCGTCCGGTGCGCTGCTCCTCACTCAGTGCGCCTGGAAACAACTGCTTTCCTCATAAATATCACTGCACACGTGAACCTGAGCGGTGCGAGGCTGGGGAAGGAAGCGCGTCCAGGATGGGGACGCTGCACACCGACCAGCCCTCTAAATTTACCCTCAGTATAAAAGCCGCGTTTGCACCGCGAGCCAGAGAAGCAGACGGAGTCAGCGGAGGGCTGACGGTGACTGCTCTGCGGCTCCGCCGCGGGCAGCTATTAACCCTCGCATGGGAAAGACCCCGCCCCTCGATTAAACCTGTCCAACAGCTGGCAGACAGCGACGGAGAGCCCGCCCCACGAAATGGCTTAAAGACGTAATAGTTTTAATTAACACGTAGAAATATTTACTGTAACACGTTGGGTAAATGACAGGGAACACACACAGAGGGAGAGTTACTACAGGTGCCGTGCGCGTTAGGCATCTGCCGTCGGAGCGCTTTTAAGCCCACAAAGAAGGCGACATGTTTCTCGATGATTATCATTCTGAAATGTTCTCTTCATGACGGCTGGGTTAGTGTTGCTGAGCTGATCTTACTCCGTCACATTTTACGTCTGTGAGAATGCGGACATTTAGAGGTGCGTGGCGACAGGCTCCGCTGAGGCAGTGACGCACCGCTTCAGCCTCTGCCCGGGCGTCACGCTGTTTTTCACCGCAGGCTTCAGCCACCTTATCGCGGTTTTCTTTACTACTTTCTATGAAACCTCTTTCCGGTGATAACAAGACGCTCTCCAGGACCTCAGACCCCGAGTTCCTTACATCCATCATTATTAATTTGTAGTATTCAAGGTGGGAGAATCGAGCCCGCGATCAGGAAGCTGATGGTTCTGAGTATTAAACAGAAACCAAAGTGACTTTAAACTTTTTTCTTGGCTGTGGTTTGAGGGTTAATTTGATGATTTTCTTTTTTTTTTACAATTATTGTTCATTATATTTATATGCTCTCATATGCATGTAACCATGGTTACTGCATTAAAACCATAGGAAGCCATGGTGGATTTTCGTAAGGATTACACTTCCCTGTTGTAATAATTAGACAAACGTATTTGACTTCATGAGTTGTATGTTCCCAGTTGCAGTTAAATAAAATAGTATTATTCTTTAAATTCTGTGAATGGGTCTTAAACTTTAGTGTCTC
This sequence comes from Apistogramma diplotaenia, assembly GCA_015052665.1. Classification (NCBI taxonomy): domain Eukaryota; kingdom Metazoa; phylum Chordata; class Actinopteri; order Cichliformes; family Cichlidae; genus Apistogramma; species Apistogramma diplotaenia. Next base: position 21,039 of record VOQJ01003711.1, read on the forward strand.
TAATGTCTGCTGTTCCTGTTTGCCCTCTAATTAATCTGCCCAGCCCTCTCGTTTCAGGTTTTCAGGTTTAAGATTTGCAAAAGCAGCAACACTGCTACCATACTTCCAACCACACATCACGGAGCAGATTTGGACTTACAGTATCAATCAAAGCAAAATGTAAATCTACCTTCTTGCTGGAATACAAAACGTCTATCAGAGGTAGGATGTAATGAAGTGCAAACAGAGTACCTAAGTAGAATTTTCATCCCAAGTACTTATATCAAAATATGGAATCAGCAAGAGTAAATTTCTCCAACATCAGCAGTTGAAGTCTGTCATACAGGCGAGATTTTATCCCAGTCAGCTGAACTTAGAAATACCTACATGTGAATTTTTAAAAGTACGAACCTCTAATTGTTATCAAAGTCTCCTGGTCTGTCCCCAAACTGCAAAATGGGAGCGAGAGCTTTCTATCAAACCTGATCAGAATTTCTGGACACATATTTAAACACGTTCAAAATGACTGAAAGCCCTAACTTACAACTTATACAATACAAAACTGTCTGTAGAAGTCACTATACAGGACAAAGGATGTTTCAAACGGGTCTCTCACACTCAAGCACATGTACAGGCAACTCTGCGGAGAGTTTTATGCACGTATGGTCCGTCTACATGTTCAGAGGTCCTGGAAAAGGATTTGTGAAGACCTATCCACATGGTTTAGTTGCTGTATCCCAACCTCACACACACTGTGCACTTTAGATAAGTGAATTAGACATGGAACCATATGCATCACACATAATTCTTCCTGCCTCATGTATCACTAAAAAAACTTATGACTCATTAATTGGAAATCAAAAATGATCTGTGTTACAATACACAGAGGGGAAAATAAGTATTTGATACACCGCAGATTTTGCAAGGGCTGCAAGTTTTCATCGTAGGTACACTAACTGTGAGAGACAGAATCTAAAGACAGAAAATCACATTGAATTGCATGAAATAAGTATTTGATTCAATAGAAAACTTAATATTTGCTACAGAAACCTTTGTTTGCAGTTACAGAGGTCAGATGTTTCCTGTAGTTCTGCAGCAGGATTTTGGTCCACTCCTCCATACAGATCTTCTCCAGATCGGTCAGGTTTCAGGGCTGTTGCTGGGCAACACTGAGTTTCAGCTCCCTCCAGAGATTTTCTATTGGGTTCAGGTCTGGAGACCTTGAAATGCTTCTTACAGAGCCACTCCTTAGCTCCCCTGGCTGTGTGTTTCAGCTCATATTCATGCTGGAAGATCCAGCCACGACACATCTTCAATGCTCTTACTGAGGGAATAATGCATTAATAATGCATTAGTCTTATATAGCGCTTACACTCAAAGACGCTTTGCACTATTATGCACTATTCATTCACACCTCAATCATACTTGGTGGTGGTGAGCCACTAATGTAGCCACAGCTGCCCTGCGGCAGTCTGACAGAGGCGTGGCTGCCAGTTTGCACCTACGGCCCCTCTGACCACCACCGTCGACCATTCACACAGCCACATTCACACTAGGCAACGTGGGGTTAAGTGTCTTGCCCAGGGACACACGACAGGATGTGCTCAGATGGGGACTTGAACCAGCAACCCTCCGGTTGCAAGGCAAGCGCCCACCTACAGCGCACATTATTTATAGTGCAGAGCTTAAAGAGGGCCAGTGTTGTGCCAAAAAGTGCTTTGCTGTATTTAAAGTGTTGGAAATTTGACAGATAATCTGTGAACCGTGTGGGAAACATATCGCTCATGAATGATATCAAGTCATTTTGAGCAAGAAACAACTTTCCTGTCACAAGGTAGAAGCTGTAATCACTTTTTGGTGACTTTTTCATCTTTTATTTATCAGAGTAATTAATCAGCTGCTGTATTTCCCAGAGTGTGTGAGAGGTTATATTCAAAGGTAAGGACTGCTCAGTGATAAACTGGAAATCAGATATTGGATCTATATATATGATTTGAAGTTTTTTCATATTGTGAAACATCCTGCAAAACAAATTGATTGCATGTAAATACACAGAAGTTTAGTGCAGGACAAACAGGTTAGCTCTGTGTCTGACTAGTGCTCAGTGGCTGTGTTTCATGGTCAAAGGGTTCATGGACCGCTCTTCCTGAGGACTCTGAAGAAAACCCACCTCTCACATCCTGGTGAACCTGTACTGCTGCACCATCAAGGTCACCTTTAACCAGCTGTGTTACAGTCTGGTGTGGGAGCTTCTCTGTCTTCGACTGGAAAGTGTTGCTGAAGGTGGTGAAAACTGCTGAGGCACATTGGACACATCTACAGCTGCAATGTAGGCAATAGAACATAGATGTCATTTTAAATGCCTTTCAGTGCTTGTATCCTACATAACAGATTCGACTGAGCATAATCATTAGAATTTAGATAAAACATTTGTATTCCCTTTATATTACATTATTATATGAACATAGTACATGGTTCAGTTAGCTTTGCACTAAAAAGAAGAAATGTCCTCCAAAGGGCTTCTTTAACTTTGACTGTATTTTTTTCACTTTTACTTGAGGCATTTTATATGGTAATTAAATTTCAGAGGACGAATTATATACTGTAGACAATGAGATACTCAAGGTTTTACAGTTTTACTGTGTGTGTGTGTGTGTGTGTTGTTTTTTTTTCTCTGTAAAGTTTGTTTATATGTATTTGTTTTAGGTTTTCATCTTTAATGTTAGGCACTTTGTTTGCATGTAATGAAATCTGCTAACATCTAAAAACTGATGTTTCCACGATAGAATCACGGCTGTTTGTAATTTTCAGTCTTTTCCGTTGCACAAAGAGATTTCTGCAGAGATTTGGCATGTTGATATTTTGTGGCGCAGATGATGATTCAAAGTCATCAAAATTTTACATTTAAGAACATTAGTCTGAAACTGTTCCACAATTGGAGAGTTTTGCAGACTGATGCCCTTTATTACTCCTGACATTTTTAAGCTGATCTATTCTTCACGAAATACTAAAATGTCTCATAAACTGTTTTATTGTGAATAAAGCATGAGATTAAGACATTTATGATTGCATTCTGTTTTTATTTACATTTTGTGCGTCCCTGCTTTTTTGGTACTGGGGTTTTAATTGTGAAGTAAACTATATTGAGATGACAGCATGGTACAATTTGTCACTATATAAAATATGCTGCTCAAAAAATTTAAGTTACACTTTGAAATCACACCAGATCTTAAGCAGAAAAATGCTGATATAGTGACATGGATTGAGTAATATGTTAAGAATGGAACTGCCATGTAATTTGAAAGACATTACAATTAATAAGTAATTTTGCCAAAATTTCATTGCAGCAATTATAAATGTTACTTAGTAGTTTCTATGGCCCTCATGTGCTTGTATGCATGCCTGAGAATGTCACAAGTTGAGGTGGAGAGGAAGGAGGACCCAAGTGCTGGACAACTCAAATGGAACTTAAGACTATTTACAAAAACACTAAGAAAACAAAACAAAGTACAATGAAACTCAACCAGGCTGAAACTGAAGGTGAACACCAAACCTGGGAGACAAAAAGGCAAACAAACTCAAAACAGGAAAACACGCATCAGGAAACTGTGACAACTAGTGAAGACGACTAATGACAAATGACTAAGGCTAGTGAGACAAGGACTTAAATACAGAGGGTAACGAGGGGATCAGGAACAGCTTGGAACACAGGGGGAGATGATAATCACAATGAGACGAGGGGAAGCAAAACTGACTACAACACACACGGACCAAGACCCTATCAAAGTAAAACAGGAAACACATGAAAACCACGCAGACTTGACACTACAGACTAAACAGACAAGAGGGAGACTGAAGGGAAACAGAACCATACATGAGAAACAAGAGGGGAACTAAACACAGAAGAACCATGGCACAAGAAACACAAGACTGAACACTGGAAAATAAACACAAGCGACCTAATGACAATAAACTAGAATA